>PVKH010027548.1:0-12998 GCA_004027955.1 Chaetophractus vellerosus | reverse complement strand
ATGCTTGCTTCTCCAGGCTCCAGCATTAAAACTCAGCTTCAGAACTCCAACTCAAAACTCCAACTCAAAACACCAACTCTGTCCTTTGCCATGTCTTTTATCTTTGATTCCCCACCTCACCAAAGGGTGGGGCTCAACGCTTTACTGACGTGGCCCAATCAAAGCCCTAATCATAACTTAATCATGCCCAGATGAACAGACCAGTTTATAAACATAATCCAATATCTATTTTTGGAATTCATAACTATACCAAACTGCTAAACTGCTACATATGGCATACAAAAAGGTAATATAAATGAATTGTTTTAGTTGGAGACTACAAAGAAAAAGCACATATGTCTGTAAGTACATGGTACATGTGGTAATTCAGAAGACTAGAACTTACCTTGTCCTATTCATCAATAATTCAATATTTTGCATGCTTATGCAAAGTAAACACTTAATTATCTGCATAGTGCTTAAGGAATGCAAACTATGTTAATGCCCAAAGGGGTTTTTAACAATTAGGCAAAAATTGATTAGTGTGATTATAACTTGATTCTTCTTCCCTTTCCCTTGCCTACATCCCCTCCTCTTTCCTCATCAGATACCAATATGGATCAGCCCAAAGGTTTTGGACCACATGGCTGGCAAACAGCACAAATCAATGGAGCCTCATTATTATCCTGGAATCAATTTCCTGCTGGGCTTTAATCAAGTAATCTTCCCCCTAAAAATCAAGAGCTTAACATGGTTTTGTTTGAACAATGGTATGGGGTTTTATTTGTCCTTTCTCCACCCCTACTCCTAAATGCAGGTGATTCAGAAACTTTAGAAATGCATCAAATATTACTTTGATAAATGAAAAAATCATAACTTAACAATGTGTAAATGTAAAAGCATTGTTTTTGCATATCCAGAACAGTGCTTTTCAAGTATTGCCTCTAGAATTACTTATGCTGGAGACCCAAATTTTAGTTTAAAAATCCACCCCAGAAGAATCCTATTTCCATTAAATTTTGTGAATTGATATTTACCGAAATGTTGGGAGGTTTCTGGGTTAATTTGTACTCTACATTTGGACTCACAGCGATTAATGATTAAACCAAGTCTACCACAGTAAAAAAAGTTTAAAAGTGAAAAAGTTATAAAGAATCCCAGTATTTAAGTAGTTTAATTTGAAAGAACTTTGAGGCTGTTGCTATTTTCTGGTGTATATAAATGTTCGTACAATGCAATTCAAACTAAGGAACTAAGGGGGAAATCTTCTTCCATCTATTTTGTGCCTCCATTCGTGAATACTTGGAGTTCTAGTATGAAACAAAAACTTTCACAATAGTAGATGATATTTTTGGAACTGTTATTATATACTGATTACTCTTTAAGGGTTTTTACATATATTAATTTAGGGTTCAACTTTAAGTGGTAGAGCCAGGTTTCAAATATATGCAGTTGAGTTCCAGAGCTCATGCTTTTCATATTGTAATTACTAGCTGTTTAACATTGGGTTTTCTCTGTCACATACATGCTACATATTACTATGAATTACACATTTTATGATCCCATTGTGTTATATATTGGAATATTATGTAGTACAAGTGTGGTTAAAACTCAGAAAACAGATTCAGAGAGACCTCCATTGGAATCTTACCTTTCTTGGAATCCAGTGACACTTTTAGCATGTTATTGAAACTCTCTAATTCATTTTTTTTTTTTTCTTTAGGAAAATGAAAAAAAAAATCTCTTTTTGGTTTCTGGAAAAAGTAAATAAAAGAATATAGGTAATGTAAATTGCCTGGTATTAACATATCACTTACAGTAATGGCAAACAGTTTAATTAAATTTGTTTTTTCAGATATTATAGCTCCACAAATTTGTTGAAATAAACTATTTTTTAGAAACTCAATTAAGCAAAAAGGAGAGGGAGCTAAAGGGGAGCTATTGTAAGTGAAATGGAAGTGGAGGATCCCAGAGCCTTGGCAATTTATTTCTATATTACCCATTATTCCTCAGCCCCTTGAAAGGTCCAAGGTCCATAAGACATATACACTAGAATTCACACAATGTATAATTTGGAAACAACTGAGCTGTATGATCTCTCTTATTTTCTAAAGAAAATGGAGATAGTTACACCAGCCTACTTTAACTCTTGATCATGCTTACCTATTTCTCGGGCTAGAAATATATTAAAGTAACAAAACATGTAAAAATATGTTGTTCTGTTTGTCTTTTTATTTCATATTTGTCAAATTTAAAAGCAAATACCCAGAGACTAAGGGCTCACCAATACTGTTGCTTGATGAAATATTAAATTATCAGTGCTAGGGTTTGGTTCAGTAAATCCATATCTTATATTTCAGGACAAAAATAAATAAACAAAAAATTGCATTTTCTTACTACCTGTCAACAAAATGAGGGCCAACTTTCTTCTGCCTTGATCTTTTATTGCCAGAAAAGTGTTAAAATGTGAGGGAAAAAACCATAGAAGTATTAAAATACAGAGAAAATGAATTTCCAAAAGTAGAAAGTCCAATCCCATACTCATACAATAATAACATATTGGTTGGAGATATTTTAATTAAAATCTGAAGAAAAAAACAAATTAGAAATCATTTGAAATCACAATGTATTTGAACTTGAAACCTGAATAATATAGTTTCATTGTGTTAACTTTTCAAAATCATTTTGAAAGAATTTTTAACATATTTTTAATTGAAGTATATCATTCTTACATGAACATGCATAAACAATACCTATATAGTAAAGATTGTGAACTTACAAAATAAACATACATAACATCATACACAGGTCTCAAACATCATCCCTCCACCAATACCTTGCATTTTCCCCCAACCTACCCTATTTTTTTAAAATATATTTTTATAACAGAGGGTGTGAACTTACAAACAATCATGTACATGTGTAGAATTCCCATACAACACCGCCTCACCAACACACCACACCATGGTGGAACATTTGTTAGACATTATGAGATAATATCATCAGACTATTACCACCAACCACGGTCCATAGCGTACATTTGGCACACTTTTTCCATACACCTCCATTATTAACACAGTATATCTTTGGCACTGATTCAAGAATATTATAGTATTGCTGCTAACCACAGTCTATAGGTCACACCAATTGTAGTTTTCCCATGCTTCTCCACATTCCCACCACCCTGCGATAGTGATGTACATCCGCTCTAACTCACAGAAGGAGACTTGGATTTGTACCCTTAACCATAATGCTCATTCACCTCTGGGTTCACTGTGTTATTCAGTCCCTAGATTATTCTCTAACTTTCTTTCAATTGACATTTACTTCCCCAGATTATCCTTTTCAGCCACAATCCCATTTATAAACCAGCTGCTACTCACTATATTGTGTTAACTCTATACATTTCCACACTTTTACACTTAAGTTAATTAAAACTTCTACATCCATTAAGCACCAGTAGTTCTTCTCAACCCACCTCTTATTTCCTAATAACCTATACTCTAGGTTTTAACTCCATGCGTTTATTCTTTGTATTTAGTTCATATTAATGAGACCATGCAATATTTGTTCTTTTGTGTCTGGCTTACTTCTCTTAATAAAATGTCTTCAAGATTCATCCATGTTACCATATGTGTCTCAATTTCATTTCTTCTTACTGCAGCATAGTATTCCATCATATGTATATACCACATTTTGATTATCTACTCATTGGTTGGTGAACAATTGGGTTGTTTCCCTCTTTTGGCAAATGTGAATAATGCCGCTATGAACATCAGTGTTCAAATCATAGATTTTAGTTCTTCTGGATATACTCCTAGTATAAGAATTGCTGGATCATATGGCATTTCTATATTTAGCTTCCTGAGGAACCACCAAACTCTCTTTCACAGTGGCTGCACATTTTTACAATCCCACCAACAGTGAAGGAGTGTTCCTATTTCCCCACATCCTCTCCAGCACTTATTGTTGTATCTTTTTTAAAATAATGGCCATTCTATGTGGTGTTAGATGATATCTCATTGTTGTTTTGGTTTGCATTTTCCTAATAGCTAGTGATATGGAACATTTTTTCATGTGCTTTTTGGTCATTTGTATTTCCTCTTTGGAGAAATGTCTATTTAAATCTTTTGCCCACTGTTTAATTGGATCACTTGCTCTTTTATTGTTGAGTTGTATGATCTCTTTATATAGAATGGAAATCAAACCCTTATTGGATATATGGTTTCCAAAATCTTTTCCCATTGAGTGGGCTACCTTTTCACCTTCTTGATGAAGTCCTTTGAATCACAGAAGTGTTTAAGTTTGAGGAGGTCCCATTTATCCATGTTTTCTTTTGTTGCTCATGCTTTCTGTGTAAGGTTTAAGAATCCACCGCCTACCATGAGGTTTTGAATATGTTTCCCAACATTTTCTTCTAGGAGGTTTATGGTACTTGCTTTTGCATTTAGGTCTTTGATCCTTTTTGAGTTAATTTTTGTATAAGGTGTGAGATAGAGCTCTTCTTCTTTCTTTTGGCTATGGATATCCAGTTCTCCCAGCACCATTTGTTGAATAGACTGGTCTGTCTCAGGCTGGGTGGGTTTGACAGGCTTGAAGGTCTGTTTCTGAACCATCAATTCTGTTCCATTGGTTTATGTGTCTATGTTTATGCCAATACCATGTTGTTTTTACCACTGTAGCTAGGTAATACGATTTAAGGTCTGGAAATGGGAGTACACCAACTTCACTTGTCCTTTTTAAAGTGTTTCTGGCTATTTGGGCCTTCTTACCATTACAGATAAATTTGATAATTGTGTTTTCCATTTGTTTAAAAAAGCTGGTGGGATTTTTATTGTGATTGCATTGAATCTGTATATCAATTTGGGTAGAATTGACATCTTAATGATATTTAGTCTTCCAATTCATTAGCATGGGGAATGTTATTCAAATTATTTAGGTCTTTTCTTATTTCTTTTAGCAGTGCATTATTGTTTTCTGAATAAAAGTGCTTTACATCCTTGGTTAAGTTTATTCCTAAATATTTGATTCTTTTAGTTGCTATTGCAAATGAAATTTTTTTCCTGACTTCCTCCTCAGATTGCACATTACAATTGTATAGAAACACCACTTCTTTTTGCATATTGATCTTGTATCCTGATACTCTACTGAAACTGTTTATTAGCTCTAGCAGATTTGATAATAGATTTTTCAGGACTTTCTAGATATAGGATCTTATCATCTGTGTATAGTCAAAGTTTTACTTCTTCCTTTCTGATTTGGATACCTTTTATTTATTTTCCTTGCCTGACTGCTCAAGCTAGAACTTCTAGCACTATATTGAGCAATAGTGGTCACAATGGGCATTCTTGCTTGTCCCTGGTCTCAATGGGAAAGCTTTCACTCTTTCACCATTGAGATGTTGGATTCTATTAGCAAGTATTTTATTGAAGATTTTTGCATCCAAATTCATTAAAGAAATGGATTTGTGATTTTCTTTTTTAAATATCTTTCTCTGGCTTTGGTATTAGGGTGATATTGGCTTCATAGAATGATTTTAGTAGTGTTCTTTCTCAATCAATTTTTTGGAAAAGCTTGAGAAAGATTGGTATTAACGCTTCTTTGAATGCTTGGTAGAGCTCACCTGTGAAACTGGCTGGTCCTGAACTTCTCATTTTTGGGAGCTGTTTGATGGCTGCTTCAATCTCTTTACTTGTGATTGGTTTGTTGAAGTCTTCTATTTATTTTACGGTCAGTGTAGGTTGTTTGTATGTTCCTAGGAATTTTTCCATTTTGTCTATATTGTCTAGTTTTTTGGCATAAAGTTACTCATAGTATCCTCTTAAGATCTTTCTTTTTTCTGTGAGGTCAGTAGTAATATTCCCATTTTCATTTATTTGCATTTTCTCTCTGTTTTTCTTAGTCAGTCTAGCTAAGGGTTAGTCAATTTTGTTAATCTGCTCGAAAAATGAACTTTTGGTTTTGTTACTTCTCTCTATTGTTTTTTTTTTTTCTCTCAATTTCATTTATTTCTGCTCTGATCTTTGTTATTTCACTGCTTCTACTTGTGATTAGTTTGCTGTTCTGTTTCTAGTTTCTCCAGCTGTGTAGTTAGGTCATTAATTTTAGCTCTTTCTTCTTCTTTTTAATGTAAGCATTGAGGGCTATAAATTTTCCTTTCAGCATTGCCTTCGCTGCATTCTATAAGTTCTGATATGCTGTGTTCTCATTGTCATTTGTCTTGCAATATTTTTTATTTCTTTTGAAATTTCTTCTTTGACCTACTGATTATTTAAAAGTGTGTTGTTTAATCTCTATAAATATGGGACTTTTCCCTTTTTCTGCTGCTTGTTGATTTCCAAATTTATTTCATTATGATCAGCGTAAGTACTTTGTATAATTTTGATCTTATTGAATTTATTGAGATCTGCTTTGTAACCCAGCATATGGTCTATCCTGGAGAAAGATCCATGAGCACTACAAAAGAATATATATCCTGTAGTTTTGGGGGTACAATGTTCTGTATATGTCTATTAGGTTTATTCCATTAATCATATTATTCAAGCTCTGTTTCTTTATTGGTGCTCTTCCCTGATGTTCTATCCAATGCTGAGAGTGGTGTATTACAGTCTCCAACTATTATTGTCTATTTCTCCCTTCAGTTTTGCCAGTATTTGCCTCATATATCTTGGGACATCCTGATTAGTTGCATATACATTTATGCTTATTATTTCTTCCTTGTAAATCATCCCTTTTATTCATATGTAATTTCCTTCCTTGTCTCTAATAACAGTTTTTCTTTGACAGTCTATATCATCTGACACAAGTATAACTACTTCAGCATTTTTTTTTTTTTTTTGGTTACTGCATGTGTGGAATACCTTTTTCCAACCTTTCACTTGCACTCTATTGGTATCCTTGGGTCTAAGGTGAGTTTCTTGCAGACTGCATGTAGATGGCTCATATTTTCTTATCCATTCTGCCAGTCTGTTTCTTTTGATTGGGGAGTTTAATCTATTAACATTCAATGTTATTATTGTAAAGGCAGCTCTTATTTAATCCATTTTGATCTCTGGGTTCTAACTGTCATTTTATTTTCACCACTCTTGGTACTTTTAATTACTGTTACTGAATCATCATTTCAAGACTCTCTTGCAAATCTCTCTTTCCTGTCTTTGCTTTTCAGGCTGTAACAACCCCTTCACTATTTCCTGCAAGACTGGTCATTTTGTTATGAACTCTTTCAGTTTCTATCTATCTGTGAATATCCTAATCTCACCCTCATTTTTGAAAGATAATCTTGCTAGGTATAAAATTCTTAGCTGGCAGTTTTTGTCTTGCAGTATCTTGAATATATCATACCACTGCCTTCTTGCCTCCATGGTTTCTGATGAGAAATTGGTATTTAATCTTACTGGGTATCTCTTTTATGTTATGCATTGCTTTTCTCTTGCTGCTCTCAGAATTCTTTCTTTGCCTATGGCATTTGACATTCTGATTAGTATGTGTCTCAGAATTGGTGTATTTGGATTTATTCAGATGAAAGTACATTGTGCTTCTTGGATACGGATATCTATGTCCTTCAATAGGATTGGGAAATTTTCTACCATTATTTCTTCAAATTTTCCTTCTGCTCCTTTTCCCTTCTCTTCTCCTTCTGGGACACCATGACACATATGTTTGCATGTCTTTTGCTGTCATTTAGATCCCTGAGACCCTGTTAAAATTTTCCATTCCTTCCTTCATCTGTTCTTTTGTATGTTTGATTTTGGAGGCCATGTCTATAAGCTCACCTATCCTTTCTTCTGCTTCCTCAAATCTGCTGTTATATGCCTCCAGTGTATTTTTCATTTCATTTATTGCACCTTTCATTCTCATAATATCTGATATTTTTCCATGCATTTAAAATTTTTCTCTGTGCTTCTCCAGTGTCTTCTTAATATCCTTAATCTCTTTAGCCTCTCGTTGAATTTGTTAAGGAGAATTTTTTGGACATCTACGATTAGTTGTCTCAACTCCTTTATGTCATCTAGAGGCTTATCTTGTTCCTTTAACTGGGCCCTATCTTCCTGTTTCTTGGCATGGATTGTAATTTTTTGTTGGTGTCTTCACATCTGGCTTACTAGATATATTTATTCTGGGTGCAGTTACTTCCTTTAGTTTAAGAATTTCTTGTCTTTTCTTCCTTGCTTGTTGTGTAATAGGAGTCAGGGATATAATTGGTGCTGTAAGCTATAGAGGCTGAAGCTGTCCACATTGCCCCAGAAATTAATGAAGGTTCTCCACCTTTCTCCTCTGTCAGGGGTAGGTAAAGAGCTGCAGCCCTGTGTAATAATTCAAGTTGTGCAGGACAAGACTGTATATAATTGTATGGAGAGACTGATGAAGATTCACACCCTTTCCTTTCCTACCTTGCGTGGGGATTGAGCTGTAGTTGTGGGCAGCAATCTATAATGTGTGGGGTCCAAAATGACCACAGTTGCCCAGGTAAACTGATGTAGAAACATACCCCCTCCCTGACAGGGGTGGGAATGGACCCTCTGGATGCCCAGCAATCTAATCCGCGTGGGCCAAATATGCCTGCACTTGCCCTGAGAGGCTGAAGGAGTACTGTTCCTTCTGCCCTTTAAGGGGTGGGAATGGAACCACCAATGACCAACAGTTCATTCCCTGTAAGCCGAAAGTACTCACCACTGCCTGGAGAGCCTGTGGAGACACTGGACCTGTCCTATCCTATTAAGGGTTAGGGTGGATCCATAGGTCTCCAACAGTCCAGTCTGTGCAGGCTGAAAGTGTCTTCCATTGCCTAGAAAGGCTGTGGAAACACCAGACCTCTCCTTTCCTATTGGCAAGTGGAGGTGGGTCCACAAGCACCCACCAGTCCAGGCTGTGTGGGCCTATAGTACATGCAGTTATTACCCAGAGAAGTTGGGCAAACACAGTCCATCCCTTGTCCTATTGGGGGTAGGCATAGAGCCACAAGTGCCCAATGGTCAGGTTTGTGCAGGCCAAAAATGCCTGCAGTTGCCCTGAGAGGCCAAGAAAACACCAGCTCCCTCCTATCCTATGGGGATCCAGAGTTGGAGATGAACTTGAAGGCACTCAACAACCAGTTCATGTGGGCTGAAAATGCCTGCAGTTGCCCAGAGGACCCAAGAAACCCAGCTCCTCTCCTATCTTATTGGGGTGTGGGGATGTGGCCCCAGGTGTCCGACTATTAAGTTTATGCCTTCAAAAGTGCCTGCAGTTGCCTGGAGAGACTGGTGCAGGTCCCGCCAGCTTCCTCCCTGCTGGAGGTAGGTATGGACCCTAGCTTAGGGCTGCAGTCCCATCTTGGTTGACAGAAGCCAGTCCCTAACTGAACTGTGATTTTCAGCCAGCCAGGCTTCCCTTTATGCTGGTGGTAGAGTCAAAATGGCAGCCACCAGCCTCTTTGTTACTCAGACAGTTTCAAACCCTAGCTGTTTCTGAGATTATTCTTTAGCCAGCGGAGTCCGCTTATCAGTAGCTGAAGTCAGTGGACAACCGTCTCTTCCTCCCCAGTTTATGGGAAATAGAGCTTCTAACTCCAGCCACAGAATAGCTCCTGAGGCACCAGCCTCTGCGGTGTGACTTGCAGTTTCCCAGAGGGCCGGTACCCCCAGCTTCCTCCCTGCCGGAAGTGGGGCTGGAGTTTAGGCTAGACCTGCAATTTGATCTGGGTGGAAAGAAGTTGGTCCCTATCAGCACTGTGATTTTCAATCAGCCCTGCTTCCCTTCGTGCTGGAGGCAGAGTTAAAATGGTAGCTACTGGTCTCTTTTTGACTTGGGCAGTTTCAAACTTTAGCTATTTTAGGATTATACTTTAGCCCACTGAATTTGCTAATAGTACCTGAAGACAGTGCCACACTGTGTCTTCCTCCCCTATTATTTTGGGAAATGGAGTTTCCAACTCCAAGCACGGAATAGCTCGTGAGGCGGCTTGCACCACGGGCACTGGCCTCTACAGAGTGAAGGACTCTAATCATGAATCTTCTCCGCAGATGGGCAGTCTCCTCCTTCAATTCTTTAGGATGTTGCAGGATACTCTTCTGGTCTCCTGGGGCCCCCAAGCAGGTGCTTTAGATAGCTCTGAGTGATTATTAACTGCTCTGTAGGATGAGTTGACTCATGGAGCTGCTTCTTATGCCAAAATCTTGGCCTCCCTGAAAGAATTTTTTAATATTTTGGTGTGATTGTTTATTTCCCATTTCTGTTCTGAGGTAAGTTTGTAGAACACTAATGACACTGAAAACTTAATAGCTAACTTTTATGTTTTCCTATGTAAACCTTTTCCTAATGGGTCATGAGACATTCAATGGTATTTATTATTCAATGAGTTTGTTACTGTTAAGCTTGATTTTGCTGCAGACTGAAAACCTTCATTGCTGAAAGCTGATAGAAATGGATACTCAATTGAAATCAATGAGTTGTCAGGTATACAATGTGGTGGTACATATATATGGCATCCATTTGCTTGAGAATATATCAAACTACCCTCTACTAATTTGCAATGATATAAAAATATAAGGTTTACAGAATAAACCAAAGACATTTGGTATCTGCACAACCCTCCTTTGTATTTTGACAATATATGCAATATTTAGTCTGATCCTTTTCTGTTATGACCAATTTATATTCCTTAAGAAGCAGTGAATGCTTCCTAGCTTATATCCCATTATCATTAACATAGGCCCTGATTGATAAAGTTAACCTATCCTTATGTTTAAGGAACTGTACTAGGCAGAGTTTAATGTAAAGGGTCCAATCTAGTGAGACCGAAATCTATTCTTTATTGAATATAAACTATATTCTAGGGAATGCAAGTACCACTTTTAGTAACTTAAATATTTTGAAACATAATTGCATCTTACTTCTGAGTAAATTTATTGAAAATGTAAAGAAGACTTCTAAGTGTCTTAAAATTAAACTAGCTAGTATATCAGACTCCAGGGATAGAACCTTCATTAGAATGGAAGAGATTTTTCCTAATGAACAATGATACATTATAAAATACAGTTCATCTTTTTATATATTATTATATATGCAAAAAGTCACTAATAAAGAAAGTATAATTTGATGGAAGGATGAAAAGGAGGAAAGAAGAAGGAAAGAAGGAAGGAAGGAAGGAAGGAAGGAAGGAAGGAAGGAAGGAAGGAAGGAAGGAAGGAAGGGAGGGAGGGAGGGAGGGAGGGAGGAAGGAAGGAAGAAAACAAGAAGGAAGGGAGAGAAGGAAAGAAGGAGAAAAGAGATTGTTTTTAATTTTTATTTATCCTATGTTCGATAAAATGCTGACTGTGAAAACAGAAGATTTGGGTTCAAGTTCAACTCTTTAAATTTTAATTACATAAGACCACAAAAAATACAAATGCTCTTGCTTCAGGGTTCTCATCTATAAAATGAGTATGACAATAACAGTTACATCACAGAGGTATTTGCAAGGACCATAGGCTACATATAAAATAAATTTATATTTATTTGCCAAGGCTGATGGTTCTTTTTTTAAAACTATTAATGTGTTTTACAACTTCTGTAAGCAGGAAGCTAATATAATCTGATAGAAAGTTTCATAAAATTCCTACAACCATTGTAGATTTACAAAAAAGTTAATAAAATGAATAAAATAGATAGATGTGTATGTACATTTCTATTAACTACTTGGTTTTTCTTATTGTCATGTGTAGCATTTTGCATCCTTTTAAAATATTTCTATATTTTTTGATAAATAATAAGATTGTAAACATTGTCAGTGAAGGATATCTTAAGAAAATATATACATTTATGGGCACAAAGACATAATTTGTGATAAATTGCACAAAACAGTTCATCTTTTAGAGTAAAAATATACAATTATCATAGTTGACCTATTTTCATTAATCTAGTAAAATATCAAACTATACAGCTAAGCCTCTAGAATCATTATATAGTAAACTGATATAAATTCCAATGGTTGTAGTTAGGCAATAGCAGTAAAAGGGGCATATTATATTGTATTAGCCAGGGTTTCATAGGGAAGATTTTATAAAATTGCCTCACATGACTAGGGGAAGGATGAGTCTAAATTCTGTAGGGCAGGCTGCAAACTGGGGACTCCAATGAAGATTTTCAATGAATTCACTAGGAGAAGCTGGCTGGCTGAAATAAAGATAGGAATTCTCTCTTCTTACTGCTGAAATCATCACTTCTTTTAAACAAAGCCTTCAGCTGATTGAATGAGACATTATTCATTGCTGAAGGCGTTCTCCTCAGATGATTGTAGATGTTATTAGTCATAGATGCAATCAAATCACTTATGATTTAAGTCCAGAAAATGTTCTCACTGTAACAAGTAGGCCAGCATTTGTTTTACTAAACAGCCTGGCGCCATTACCTGGCCAAGTTGACACATAAGCCTAACCATCACATTCCACCACTTCTCAACTTGGCAACCATACAAATGATCTTAAAGCATACTTAATATCTTAATAAAAACAATAACAAACATGGTTTTCACTTAAGATTGCTCAACTGCCTTGCATGCAACCAGAAAGGCACTGAATCTCTCCAGAAAAGAGTGAACGTTTTTGATTAATAACCACTCCTAACCTTATCCTATATTATGATATGAAACTAATACAACTTGTGTCATATGAAAAAGGGATAAGATAGAGAAGAAAACCTATTTTCTTTATTTACATATACAGACATACTCATAACAAAACAAAGAACAAATATTCATAACCATTACAGTCTTCATTTCTGTAACTGGTCACATGGTTGTAGTTCGTATTCATAACTACCTGCATCCACTACTCATTCTATGTTCACTTTACCCTAAGCAAGCACCTCAGCTGGACATGGTTCTTTTCCTGGTGGGGTGAAACAAACCTTCTTTCCTGAAGTTCCTGGGCCTTTGGTAGTCCTGACTGGATTGAGTTGTTGCAGTTTTCCATTGACTATAACCACAGGCATGGTAGTACTAAGAGATGCCCTCAGGGATCTCCTGTATTCCATGCAAATACTTCTTTATCTCCATTGTGTAT
>PVKH010027547.1:0-13005 GCA_004027955.1 Chaetophractus vellerosus | reverse complement strand
CCCTCCCAGATGAATGACAGCCAAGAGTCACTTCCTCCATATGGGCACCAGATATAATAACACTGACCTCATAAAGATGTTGTGATTAGAGGAGATGATGGATAATTAATATTAGTTTTCTTTCCATCCCTTTCCCTCCTGCTTAGACTTGATAACAAAGAATAATTTATTATAGTTTTTAAAGAGGTGATGATTGCCATTCATGAGCTTTATTATTGAAGGTTAACCAATCACTCATTATAAATCTCATGCAGGAATTGGAAAGTCCCTTTCTGAAAGGTTGCACATGATGAGAAATGAGACTTCTAAATTTTTATTATAATTTCTAAAGTACTGGCTGTTTTTTGCTAACCTTATTCATTCGCTTCATATTACTATAAGTTTAGTAGAGTAAATTTTGTCTTGGAGTGTGCTCCTGAGAAGCAAAGTTCAGTGGGATGTCCTTCAAAAAAGAAAAAGAATGGCCATATAAGTTTGGAAATGCTGCATATTATACCCGATTTCTGGCACATAAAAATGTGCATTTAGCAAGACTAAAGACCTTGAGAATTGAGGCTTTTTTTATTTTTTGAGCAATGCTTATTAACAATCTGAAGAAAGAGTATTCCACAGAGCATTTTTGAAATTTTGGCCTAATATAGAGAGCATTTTTATTGCTGAAACTCTTTCACTGAATGCTGCTGTACAAACATTGTGGTGAAAACTGGAGCTTGAGTTATCCAGTCCCAAAAGTCATGCTGGCTGTGGTCCAGGTGTATGGGATTGCAGGTTAGGGATAGAGAGAGCCCTGAGCTCTGCTGTGCTGTACTGGAGCCTGGGTGATCTCCAGGTTCTGGAATTGGCCATTACTTCCCATATATACTTTCCTTGGACAGTTTTATTCTTTCTCATGGTTTTCAGTTACTAGCTTTATTCTAATCTATAGCTCCAGCTAAGATTTCTTTTCAGAGGTCAAACTTGGATATTCAGTTGACAACTTGTCATCTCCATTTGGATGTTCTAGAAAGTCCCCCCATATCTCCATGTCTCATACTGAATAGGTCACCTCCTCTGCCTTTCTGTCTCACCAAATCCCACTCTTTTATTCTTTACCTTCTTTGGGACTGCTTTTCACCCACTGCTCAGATCTGAAATTTTGAATCTCCCTTTTCTCTGCTACTCTTTCATCCTGAATATATCTAGAGTCTTCACTCTGTTTTCCTTTCAGTCTGCCAATGTCTGAATTCAGATTCTCAAATTTATTGTTTGAAGAGTGCGAAAGGGTTTAAATGATCCCCTCTTTGCGTGGCCTGCTCTGGTCCAGTTTTATACTGCTGACAGTGAGCTCTTTAAAGCCAAACTTGGTCATGACAGCCCATTGTTTAAAATCTTTAAATGATTTCTTTTTGTTTCCAACTGTATATCCAGAGCTTTGGCTTGACATATAAAGCCCATAACATTATTTCTTTTATCTATTTCTGTATCAGGCATATGCTTCCTCATTTCTAACATGCACCTAACATGCAGGCCATACTAGCCTTCCTTCAGGTCCCCCAAGTATACCGTTTAATTTTGCAGCTGTGACTCGGTGAAATCCTTTCCATCATTTTTTTCCTCACTCATTTTTCAAGGCTCATCTCAAATATCAAGTCTCTGGAGATGCCTTCTCTGACATCTTCAGGCAGTTTTAGGTGTCCTTTCTTTTGTTCTCATCACAACATTTGCAATCTTATTTCCTACCTGAAATGGACTTTCAGAATTTAAAATAAAATTTGCTTTAATTAAATATAATTACCTAAGCAGTTGATCCTTATTAGCATTCACCTTTCATAATTACTTAAAGTATAGGCCAGTACAGTATTAAAATGCCTTATTTTCTGAAGTTTTACATTACTAGCAATTATGACTAATCTAAAATTGAATTTAAATTTCACTTGACTTCAATATAGCATTAGGAAGAGAGTATGAGTTTCCAAGTTACGTTTTCCCCAAATTGCTGGTTCATTACTCCTTCTTTTAGAGTCTGGTTTCCTTTAAAGGACTTTTAAATTGCTGTATGCCATGCCCTCAAAGCTATTTCTCAACAGTTCAGATTATAATTTTTTATTTCACAGTGAATATCAGCAAATGACTGATCTTTTGGTTTCCGCATTCATTTATTCATTACACCAAGAAAAAATGTATTAATTGCAGTAACAAATTAGACACAGATATAAATAAACCCCATGCAAGGCTTATAGTCTAGTGAAAATTAAATAGCATGCATATGCTATTTATTTTTTACAAAATAAAATAAAATCTTTTAAAGTCTGTGTAGAATGCATGATTCTTAAGTTTCAGATACTTTTTCTCATAAATCTTTCTTGTCAGCACCTCATACATTCTTTCATTTACTGTTTCAGTTATTTAACTGCTATTTATTGAGTGTGCACTGTGTGTATGGCACTCTGCCAGACACAAGGGAAGCAACAGTGAGCAAAAACAGACTGAGAGAACTTAGAGTGTATGGGGAAGATAGGCAATCTTCATGAAGCATCACTAAAGTAAATGTAAAATTATAATGCTGATTCTTTTTACCAAGGATAGCTATGTAGGGCTATTCAGGTTTATAAAATGGGCCTTCAGTTTTGTCATAGAGGTCAGGGAGAGCAGAGCTTTGAAGGAGCGGGCATTAACTAGATCATTTCAAGCCTCAGCCCTGTGGCAGGGAAAGGCCTCTTGGTGGAGGAAGCAAAGTGTATTTGTGAAACTGACAGACAACTGGTGTGAAGAGAATAGAGAAGGGATTCCAGCAGGGAGGAGTCAGGAGACCTGGATGGGGAACTGAAATTGCAAGCTCTTGTAGGCCTTGTTAAGGACTTTATCTTAAGAGCAATGAGTTTATCTTAAGAGTCACTGAAGTAGGGGGGAACCCAGATTGTATTTGCATTTCAAAGCTGCCATCCTCATCTGGCTGCTTTGAAGTGAAACCATTGAGGAGACTTTCCTAAAGTCCTGGAAGGAAGTGATGTTAATTTGGCCTTGGATGGTAGCTGGCTGTACAGATGGAGATAAGTAGATTGATTTGAGAAATTTGGGGAGGAATTAGGATCTATAGGACTGGGGAAGAAAGGGGGATGTCAAGGAAGATAGATTTCCACCTTGCCCCTATTCACTGAGTTTGGAACACTAGAAAAGAACAAGATTTGGGGCTCATTTCATAAGTTAAGCTTTGGGCTGTAGAATTTGAGAAGTCGGAGAAATTTACATATATATTCTATACATAGCAGCGGTAAGGTGGGAATATTTTAAAAAATATATATGAAACAGGATCCCTTATTCTGAGATTGTCATCTCAATAGAAAAAATAAGTACAAACATAGGAAATATTTAAATGATACATATACTAAGAGCAAAAGTTCAAGAATGCATTCCTTACCAAATATCCATTTCTATTTACTATTATATTTAATTTATTTAGTATTTCATTTTTGAAGCCTAATAAAATATTAAGAGAATGATTAGCAACTAAAATGAAATTAATTTATGAATAGCTCTGGGAATGAGTCTGTATATTTACATATATGCCTCTATTATTTAGGAAACATAAAAGTCTATGCAAAGAACCGTTTCGTTATATATTTGAATATATATTTGAATATAAAGATTTATTAGTGTATTTTTTGTTAAAGCCTACAGTTTTCAAATGAGACTTTTCACTGTTTTCAAGCAAAATATAGAGATATTTTGTCAATTATTTTGCAGGCTCCCGTCTTCGTCAGGAAGATTTTCCACCTCGTATTGTTGAACACCCTTCAGACTTAATTGTCTCAAAAGGAGAACCTGCAACTTTGAACTGTAAAGCTGAAGGCCGCCCCACACCCACTATTGAATGGTACAAAGGCGGGGAGAGAGTGGAGACTGACAAAGATGACCCTCGCTCACACCGAATGTTGCTGCCCAGTGGATCTTTATTTTTCTTACGTATAGTACATGGACGAAAAAGTAGGCCTGATGAAGGGGTCTATGTTTGTGTAGCCAGGAATTACCTCGGAGAGGCTGTGAGCCACAATGCATCGCTGGAGGTAGCCAGTAAGTAAAATGGGCTTTCTGTATATAGCAGGGGATTGGCAAAGTGGGGCCCTTTGTTTTGAAATGGTAATAAAAATAGAACCTGTATCACAGATTTTATCTGAGGAAAAGCTCTAGATTTATGTATGAATACAATACACTGTCTGACTAAATTATCTATATGGCTCATCCTCGCCAATTAGAATGTAAATGGCGATTTACACATATTTGTTGAACTATTTTACTTTTAATTTGGAGGTGTTTATTTTTTTATCTTTCCACTGAAATTGATTTATTCCCCTTTGTTACTTTAAAATATATTTAATATATCTTTTAAAATGATACTTTAGGGTATTTGTAATTAGTTTTCATAAGAGAGGTATTTTCAGCTGGTAATTAATATAAATTATGATTTAAAACTGTTTCTAATACATGGAAATATATTATTCTTCTGGTAAAGCTCTATTCAGAAGGGTGTCCACATATGCTTCACACTTTACTGTCTGGGCTACTGAAGTGCAACCTGGGAAGAAAATGGGTGTGTTTGTCCCCTCATGTGTCTGATGGTTCAATTTATTTATACAAATCAAATGCAGCTCAGTTGAAATTAGCTTAAGAAGGAATTTGTTGAGTAATGATTAATTTGCTGAATTATGTCTGGAGTCTAAATGTGTATTGTATTTGAATAAGAGTTGAGCTTTTCTTATTTTCTATATATATTCAGGAGGTAGTCAGAAAGTTAGGTACATTCCCTTGAAAGAATCCTCCTGTATATATGATAGAAATTAAGAATTGCACTGGAATTGGAGAGTCGAAGGCAATTTAGATCAAATTAACTTTGTTTAACATAAAAGAATTATATATGAAACTGTATACATATCTATGTATATGTTTATATATGATGCTTTTTTCAAGATGCTTTTTAAATATAATTTAAGTTCAAATTTTAATTATGTTATCAGATTTCATAGTCTCCAATATCATAGTCAGCTAGAACATAAACATATAGAACCAAAAGCAATTATAAAATTATAGCTGTGCAAAGGTGTTTGAGAGATTATTCCAACTCAATCATATTATTGATGGTGAATCAAGCCCAGAGAATTTTTTTGATCATGCTCACACAGCTTGTAATACTTAAGTTGAGACAGGATGCCAAAGATGTTTGATATTAGCATAAAATTTAGTTACATAGAATAAAAAATTGAAGTAACCATTTAAAATTATGTTAGAACTAGCCATTCACATTTTAAAAAACATTTACTTGAAACCCAATTTAATATTTCTCTATTCACAGTTAATTGATAATGTATTTATTGCCTCTCTCTTATTATTGCCTTGATTCTCAGTGAAGTTCTTAGAACTAAAATTGTGAGAAGTATGACAGCCATAATCATAACAGAAGAGTATTTTGATTTTTGTATTTTTTAAACACAACTTTAAATATAAAACAAGCAAAAGGAGTTTAAATGGTCAACCTATTTAAAAAAGAATGTTCATGTTTTGATAGTTATCTTTCAAAATTATCTCATAAGCACCCTTGTAACTTTTAAATACATTTATATTTAACTATAAATATTCCCTGTGGAGGTGAAATTGATTTAACATTTGAAAACAAATTTAGAGAATTAAGAAAAATTATGGAGATGATCTACGCGAACTCCTGTTTTCAGTAGATAAGAAACTGAAGACTAGTAGAGAAAACTCTGCATTTATAATTTTTATAAATGAAGTATCAACAGAATAACAAAGGTCATCTCATTTCTGTGTTAGTTCCTATTCCTCTTGCATTCTTATCATTGTCAGAATTTTTTAAAAAGTTATAGACTTGAATAGAAGGTCTGAACACTTACCCTCTAGATCTTCCTTTCAAAACCCCTCCAGTTTTACCATAGATGATCAAGATACCGTTAATGCACTAGGATTTAGAGAGCTGTCTTTTCTAATCTGGCTTTTGTGTAGATATTTTAAAAGACACTATTAGTTTCCGGTTAAGTTCTCTTTCCTAATCTAGACATTCCATTACCTTGAAAGGCCATTAAAAGAAAAGCTCTTCTAGTCTTAGCTAACAAATATAAGATCATGGAATTGAAACCAGACATAAGATCTTTATAGAACTGTGACCATCAAAATATTCAAATACATAGCTCCTTCTGCATAATTCACAACTTTTAATGTGATAGTCATCATGTCTCCAAAATGTTTTCAAGTTCCAGAGAAAAAAGAATATTACAATTTACTGAATAAACTTAATAAAAATACTTTTTAAAAAACTTTAAAATAATGTTCATCAATTTATATACTTGTAGAGGGAGAAATATATAGACATGTTATATATTTATCAATATAGTTTAGGGATACTTATTAGTGACTATAATAATTCTTTGAAATCCTGAAAAAACTAGTTTGTACTTAAAATAATTTTTACCCTAATTGAATTGCAATGATTAAAAGCATAGTTTCATTTGGATAAATTGTTAAGTTCTATGGGAAAATTAAGTCCTCTGCACATAAAAAAGGGATTTACATGTTTTACAAAGTTTGGAAAATTTATTTAGTGAATTCATGCTTCAGTGCATTACAAATGGATATGTTGTAATTTAATTCACATGTATTTAAATTATTTACTTTAAGCAATGGATACTGCTCATTAATCATTTTTAAATGTGTATGTATCCTAAAAACAAAATTAGCCTTTTCTATGTTACATAAATAAAGGGGAGAAAAGCCTGAGCTGTATTTGCTGTAAGTTAATTTTTTCCTGGAGACTATTGCTAAAATTATTTTATGTTTCCTTAGTTTAGGTATCAAAGTTCACTTAGAAATATTTTTCCTTACTCTCCCCAAAGGCTCAGACACAGGAAGACAAAGATTGTATCTTACTTCTTAGTCAAGTTGCAGTCCACAAAGTAATAGTATTAACAAAAGTGTCTTGAGGCAACACAGGTTTCAAGCACAGTTGTTGGTAATGCTTTTAAAAACATTTATCCCCATTTTATTTGCCTTTAAACCAAGTTTTACAGCTGTAACAACAACTGGATTTCTTGGTTCCTAACAATTGTTAGTCTCTCAAATGCTAAAAAAATTAATATGGAATTTCTTTTAAGTCCTGTTTCTGTATAAAAGTGATAATATGTTTGTTGTGCTTTTAATATTTATTTAAATTGAAATAATACACTGGAAGGATAGTATTTATTAGTGATCTTTAAGATTTATCTTAATTTTCATCTATAGTCAGATTATAACCTGGTTAGACTGCAGTGCAGAGAACTGGTCAAATTTTTAGTGCTGATCCTGCCATGTGGTAAAAGCTGTGTTCCTAGTTATAGAAAATTCAGTTTTGATGCAATTAAACTTATTCAAATGATTTTAAAGTCTAACAATTGCAGTGGTAAGAAATGCTAAGTTTAATGATTCAAAAATCTCTCTCCACTTTCCTGTAACCTTATATGCCTAGTTTCCACCTGAAGCTTTTGGTAGTTTCTGTAAAGGAAAATATTTTTAAATCACAGTTGTGTTTTTTCAAAATGAGACGGATGTATCTTGATAAGGACATTGAATTGGACAATTTAGAATTGTTCTTTTTAAGACTTGTGATAGATCACTGTCTATCTAATTCCAATTTCCAATCCAGCTTTGTACAAAGGTCTTGTCTTAATATTATTATTTTCTTGTTTGTGAAGGATTAGTGCTACTTGAAAGTCAAATAAGTGTTAAGGTTAGGAAAATATTTTATGGACCTGTTCTACATTCAACATCACTGATTATAAAATAGGACTTCGTTTTATGCCTGGCATAAATTGATAACACAGTGCTTTGACATAACTTATATTTAATAAGTAATTTGATCTTGGATAATTACATTGAATTTTAAGGAAAATTAATATGAACCTTGACTCTCATGCTTTCCATTGTAGAACATAGCTCTGTATGTCATCTGCTAAGCAGTGCACAGTCAGCATATGGCTATTTGCTTCCTATTTAAGCTGTTTTCTCTTGAGGAGGAAAAATTCCCTTCAGACTAGGCAGACATCTGCTGGCTGTCTTAGCAGTAACACCACAGAAGAACTATCTTTCATAAAAAATAAAAAAATAATAAAAATTGTTCAATTAATGAAAGATTAAATATTCCTGGATTTTATTAACTTGGGTGCTTTTGAATAGTCATTACTTAGGGATAAATGTATTTTGAAGGAAGATTTTCCGATGGCTTTTATATTATGATAATTTTTGTCGTTATTAAATGATGCTTCTTAAAGTCGTGTAGAATTTGAATTGATAGATTTCTCTCATTTGGGGAATATGAGAAGGTAACCAGCCATGTATGCTTAATAGCGATGTGTATACCTAGCTGTAATACAATGTTTTTTTTCAAAGTCAGATCCATGTGGAAAGAAGGATTTCTCCTGGGGGTGGAATGGTTCAGATGAGCAGGTGGAAATAGACTATGCCATTAAATTATAAAATATTGATTATGTGTGTAAGTGTGTGTGTTTGTGGCATCATGAGGTTCGAATCCGAGAGGGGAAGTGTTGCTCATTATCACTCAATTCAAGTCCCCCCATTTTGAGCTTTGGAATAGTGATGGGAATCCTGAGCTCTGTAATATCAGCCCTAAGGCTTAGAAGTAACCCTTTGGTGAACCAGTTGGGTACACACACAAAAACACACTTGTATATATTGCTCCCAGAGGAACTTAGCTTTGACTTTAACCTGCTTTATATTGCATCTTGAAACATATTCCTTCTTTCCTGTACTTAATTTACCTTGAAAACAACCTAAGATTTTCATACTTAGACCAGATTCTAAAACATTTTTGTATGTTACATCATATTTTGTTTTTAGTATTCAAAGGAAGAGTGCTCAAGGGCAGTTGAATGGTTTTTAAATCTCTTTCCATTTTCTTGCATGCTTATATTCTGAAATTCACTGGTTCTTTCTTCCAAAGTTGATTCATAATTTATTGAAAGAATGTTTATAAACTGTTTAGCATGTTTGGCACATAGTTATATTCAATAAATCTAATTGTTGCTGTTGCTTTCATTACTTCTTTTATAGTAAGGACAACATTTAACTTTTCTATTTTAATTTATATATTTGTTTAAATGAAAAATCAATATTGCAAATTCCCTGACATGGTTATACTTAGTAAAGATTTGAGTTTTTAAATTATTAATCAGAATATATTTTTGTTTTGTTTTTATTTGTTTTATTTTGGGGAATGTATTTCTGTAGCTGCCTTTCATAGCAATACTTTTGGGATTTTATTAGCTTGATGGTCATTTTATCATCTTAAATGAGAATTAAAAATCAGAAAATCAGAAAAAATATCACAAAATCTTAATGATGTAATAAGTAGTAAGTTCATCTGACTACTTGTCTTATCCAAATATCAGGTTTAAATTGTGTCATAAGTCCGTTGTAAGCACAATTAATAAATATAGTGTGAATTTTGTATTTGTGGGAAAAGTAATAGAAGTATCCTTTGACTACCACATTAAGAGAGAAGACAATTGCTTTGAAAGCACATAAAATTTTTCTTTCTCTCTTTCTTTCAAGAGTAGTTAATATGAAATAAAAAGCAGAAACCCGTATTCCATAATCCAGGGGAGAGATGACAGTGGCAATGGCCATAAAGAAAAGGATTCAGTTTTAATAGGTATTTCCGCAGAAATGGAGTGAGTTGACTAATCATTTACAACATTAAATTTACTAATCATTTACCATTAGAGGATCTGGCTGAATCAGAGAAATTTTACTATTCATCCTGGCATTAACTATTGAATATTTTCTATCATAAAACTCTTCTTGGTTAAAAATACACCAAATGTAAGATATGGGATACAGTTAGTAGTAATAGTTTGAGGATGCTCTTTCATAGTTTGTAAGAAATGTTTCACAACAACCCAAGGTGTTGGTTGTGGGGTGAAGTAAGGGAGCCCTGTATGATGATAGGCATGTTTGTTTTGTAAGGTGGCAACTTTCAGTATGCACTTTTTGCTTGTGTATGTGCCTGTATGAATGATATACTTCAATAAAATTTCATTTAAGAAAACTCACCCTGGTTAAACAATTAGATTATGAGCTCAGGATAGGTATTCAGTTTACTTCTTGAGTTGGACAATCTTTTATTGTTTTTCTTTGTTTCACTTAACTATTGTACGTTAATCTTTAGTAAATTTCCCAAAAGATCTTGGAGTGAGAGCATATTGTGCATTTTCTTTCCTCTGTTCCTGACCAAGGTTAAGGAAGAGGATAGATTTATAGAGATCACTTAAAGATTACTTTCAAAATTGTACTTTATTTTCTGATTACCTAAGTAATATTTGTTCATTATAGAGCATTTTAAAAACACACAGAGGCTTGTAATCCCATTACCCAGGGTTAACTACTATTTTCATTTTGTTGCATATCCTTCCAGTCTTTTTTCTATATACTGTAGAGTGAATGATGCTTTGTCTATAGGTAGATGTTCTCTATAGAAAAGAAATTTACTATTCAATTAATAATCTTTTCTTAGCTGGCCAAAATATGTTAGAACACATAGTCAGCTATGTTATAATGACTAAACAGTAAAGTTTAGCTCTCAATATTGAATGTTACAAAACAGCTGCTGTCTTCTAAATATTACTAGATACACCATCCTAAACCAGATTCAACCCAGTAATTTTGGAGTTAGATATATTCCATTATCAGTCTTATAAGTCAGCCTTTATTTTTTACAAAGTATATGAATTAACACATGCTAAAAAGTACTAAGACTGATTATTTCAACACTAGTTGATGCTTAGATATAAAACCCATTTAGGCTTCCAGAAAATCAATTCAGTTGGTTATTTATGAGAATCTTGGCAATGTATCCTTAAACAACTATATTGTTTTTTAAAAATAATGAAATAACAAGATGGAGCTGGTAATAGTTCAGATCTTATCATTAGATCACTCTCCTTTTAATTTTTCCAATTTAAATATGATTTAAATCCTAGATGTCTTTCCCAGAAACACAGATTAACTTGAGTATCATTTATAGTTATTTAAAAACTTGTTTCAGTGACAAGACTTTTTAAAAATATGAGCATACCTAAACCTTATTAGTATAATTATTTTAGTTAATACAATACAATTTAATTTAAGCTGTCATTAATTATTAATTTAAACACTTTATGGACACATGCTTTACCATAGTTATGTCATATTAAAATAAAGCACTATTGAATGTCTTTGGGGATAAAACTTCTGTCTCTTTGTATACAATGTAAGCATTAGAAACGTTGTTTTTCTCTAATAAAAACTTGGTGGAAAATTTTGCTTTTTAAAAGGCAGACAATAACTAAAATTATTGAGACTACCAAAATAGAGCTTATCTAAAAAATTAGTGATTTTCCTAAATAACTCTTTTTCAGGCATTCTGCTTTCTTCTGTATAGTCAGTGGAGAGCAAAAAGGAAACGGTTCATGTCCTCATGGAAATTATAGTATAGTGAGAAAATACAGAAAATAAGCAAATAGCTATACAAATACATTTTGATTAAAAGCTGTGACATGTTCCAGGAAAGACTGGGGTCAGAGCTGAGTGGTGAAATACATGTGGACATTAGCAGGTGAAGAGTAAAAGAAAATATTTCAGACAAAGAGAACAGCACAGGCAAAAGGCCCTGAGAAAAAGGTAGGCTGAATGTATTTAAAAATAAAAGGTAGTATGGCAGATGGATAAGGGAGAAAGCCTGAGGGGTTAAATCTTGCAGGGTCTTTTAACTATGTTAAAGACTTTGGATTGTATGTTAACTGCAGTGAGATCCACAGGGGAATTTTTAGCAATGGTGGGAATGACATTATCTGATTTATATTTTAAAACACTACTCCTGTTACCTGAGTACCACTGTGTAGCAAATTGGTTGCAGAGAGGCTGATTTGGTAGGGAGGAATCCAATTAGGAGGCTGTTGCAATATATGTTGATAGTTTGAAACAGGTATAATAGTAGAGATGTAGAGAAAAGAGGGCGATTCAATCTCGAGGTTGTAGGCTTTGCTTAATGTTGGAGAGTGAGACAGTAGGAACTCAAATTTTGAAGGAGGTACAGTTACTGGTGATGGCAAGATCAAGGTCAAGTGCATGACTATACAAGTGGAATTGGGAGTTTGAATTAGTAGATTAGCTTTGAATGTCTAACAGTAGTTCTGTATGCTTCAGGCCATTATGGTCCCTTAAAATGGCACTTGTGCTCTTCCCTTGGCCTGCAATGTGCTTCCCTTCCTTTTCTACTGGTGACGGGCCACTCCCTTACAGTCAGCTCAAGGGGTCACCTCCTCTGAAACTATGCCATAGCCAATTTGCCTCCCTTCCATGCTCCTACTTGTCTCACTGTGTCCATACACTATCTGCCTGTTCTCACATAGACAGCATCCAGGGCACACCTCCTGCATGCTGTTCCAAAGTATATCTTTCATTCTTCCTTTCATCCCAGATGCCTAGCACCATACCAGGCACATTGTAAATGTATCCTAAGATCTAATAAGTAACTCGGAAGTGTTTTATTCTGTTGCAGAAATCTGATCCCGAAAAACCCAAACAGCACTCTGAGGAGCGGAGGAACACAATTACAATTTTATTATGCGCGGACCCAGAGAAGTCAGTCTCAAAAATTCTGGGCCTTGGGCCTTGATTTTCATGAGTTTATATAGGCTTTTACGGGGGCAAGTAGGCGATCAAGATTTAACAAAAGCAAGCGGTCTGCATAATAGGCAGATTCTGCATAATAGGTGGATGGGGTCTCCCACCTAGTCAGGAGTATGCAGGGTTATGCTAACCCCCCTTTGATGCCCCTTTATCACTAGGGGGCATCACTCTCCAGTGGTCTAAGCCCCTTAGGGCAAGCATTTTAGTGGTAGTTACCCTGGACACTGTTGTTTCAATAAATCTGACTAGGGTGCTCACCAGGCACGGACTTAGAGCGACCACCAGGACTAATATCAATAA
>PVKH010027546.1:0-13000 GCA_004027955.1 Chaetophractus vellerosus | reverse complement strand
GTTTGGCTGTGGGGAGGCCCAGCCTGGTGTGGGTATGTGTGGGCCGTGCTGCTAGAAAGCCACAGCACCAGTCAGGTGACAGCTGCTTCAAGGGGGAGCCAGGTAGAAGCCAGTTTATATTGCCAGATGACCACAGACCCAGTTGCCTTCTTTCTTTGAAAGTTTAAGCAATTCTTAAGCAGTCCAACAATTACTTCAATTATGCTTCTCCATTTGGTCCTTCTGCTCATGCATTAAGTTCAAGCATCCTTTATCCCAGGTTCAGAGATGCTGGCTTTCTCAATGAGAAGACATCTAACCTAGTGGGTCAGCTGATGTATTTAAAAGTGAAAATGGGATACATTCCTTTGATGATTAGATTGTCCTCTTCTGTCCTTGGCCTTCGTTTTGTACATGTGACATTCTGTTGTCTCCTTATGGCTGGATTGACTCTGAAATGAGGGAAGTCTCTTGGTGAATGATCCTTTGTGCTGTTTCTCTGCTTCTGTCTTTGCGATTTTCCTCACTGGTTTACAGGCTGTCTCTCATAGTAAGGTTTAGCAAGGTTTCCAGACTTCCATTTTGGATTCTAGGCTGTTCCCCCTCACTTTATGAAGTGTATTAGCATGTGTTCACCTCTGAAGGCTATTCCTTGTGAGCCAGTTACTGGTGATACTCCACACCCTTCCCTTCTAAGCTGTAGTTCAAGAATCCAGCCCATAGAGACAGCCTCTTGGTTTTCATGGTGTCATTGATGCCAAGTCGGGCTTCTGAGCAGGAAGTCTACTCTTGCTTTTTGGGGGACTTAAGTACATATGTGAAGCGCAGCATCCAAGAAACTGCCCGTCATCCCTTGGTAAAGGAGCAGTAACTGCAGCTCTTAGGTCCTTGTGGCCTTTCAGTTCCTGGAGAAAAAAGTGCATCCTTGCTACTTGTCAAACCTCCCTCTGCAGTTGCCAGGTCTACAGAGGAAATGATCATGTAGCAAGTAGAACATCGCCTTGGTTCAAATACTGCCCTTTTTTGCTAACATCCTTGTCCTAGAGAATTGTCCTGATGGTGCCACATACCCATTTGTGATCTCTTGAAATAGGTGCCCCTTTCCCTGACTTGCCTCAAAACGCTGCTCTGAGGCCTCCTCCTGCCCATTCTCACCATGTGCCTGTCAGTGTGGCTTCCCATGCCGACACCCCTTCCACCTGCGAGCACGTGCATCCCATAGTCTCCCTGATCCCTGAAAGCCAAGCTGCTTCTCACTTAGGCTGGTGTCATTTTAGGACAGGACCAAAGCCTGTGTGAGCCTTTTTTTTTTTTTTAAGTAAGATGGTGTTTACTTCAACATGTTATATATGAATAATGTAGATGACACCTTCTTGCACAGAGCTGTTTGAGTATTGCTTTACAGAGCTCACTAAATCTGCTAGAACAATCTTGTGCTCTGGCTCCTGACCCTGTTTGCATGGAATAACTTTCTGGAAGCTCTGGGGAGAGCAGGCCTCCTGGGAGAGCAGAGATAGCACCAGAAGCCCCTGGGAGAAGTGTTTGATTTAGATCTTTGTCTGGGTCACAGCAGTATTCTCTATTTTGTCACTCAGTCCTGTGACTTGTCTCTTCATGTTTTTCTTACAGTTGGGAATGTAGTGACTAAATCTCTAAGCAAATGGAAACATTCTTCCCCACAGGTGGCATAAGTGTTTATTTTTTCCTCAGGATTATTTCTGTACAATTCCTTCACTGTCTTTGTTTTGATCTATTTCTTTCCTTGGGGAAGTGATTTTCCCTCACTGTGGCAGGGGGCATGCAGGCAGGTCAGAGGAAGAGCTGGTTCCCAGAGGGATTCTGTCATGCACGTTGACCCAAAGCTAGAGATGGAGGGAGGACCTGCTCACCACCTCTGAGCCTCCCAATGGGCTCCCTTTTCTAGAATTTGTACTGGTGATCCTCCTGCAGGTCTTCACTTTCAGACATGCCCTCCCTTCTTCCCAAGGTGACCTGGCAGAATAATGACAATGCAATCCCTGCTAAGGCCTGGTCCCTCTCAGCTCTCAGTTCAGCCAGAGAACTTAGAAAAGACAGACTCAAGTTGCTGGAACTCTTTGGTATCAAGTATTTTAATTGATGGGCCTTGTCTCTTTAAATTAAGTTTAACTGAACCGAGGATGTACTATCTTATCATTTCTTGGACATAGAAGGGTCTAAGTGAGGCCCTCAATAGGCTCCTTAGTTGCTGCTTGACCTTATGAGGGCCAAAGAGATTAATTTTGCCACATCTCTGAAAAGTTGCCAGAAGGGGCCCATTTTCCTCATATTCTTACTTTATCAATGTACCTAGAGGAGCTATCCCCGGCCCTTACCCTTGGCCCACCCTTTCTTTGCCAGGGGCAGAGGAGGCAAAGGTGATGGATTCGGTGTGCCCAGGGCCATGCAAGGGCAGGCTTGCTTTCCTCCCCACCTTCTAAGGGAGACCACTTCCTCTCACTCTTTGCCTCTGTTCATGCTTGTTCTCTTGGAAAAGCATGGTCTCTGTCTTAAGGCCTTGTAATGCAGTCATTTCCGGTTAGGATTGGCACCTGTTTCCTTCTCAGGGCCTGGTGGACTTAGGAAGTGACAGGTGCTCAGATGCCCTCTGATGTGCAAAACATCTGGTAGATTGACCTGCTAGGCTGGGTGGCTCAACCGTTTTCTAGATTTCTAAGAACCCCTTTTGTTCCTTTCTTAAAAAGTTCTGCCAAATTATTTGGCAACATACGTAAGTACTATGTTTCCTTGTGGTGTGTGCTCTGTTCTAGTTTCTGTTTAAGTCAAATGCCTGTTTGGGAGAAGATGAATTTATTTAATCTATTGGATTTGCACTGATGGATTTTTTTTAAGTGTAACCTTGACTAGCTGTCTTATTGTTTATCCTGTAAGATCAGTCTATCAGTTAAAGTTTTATAATCATGAAGAAAAGTCACCCAACAAAATGACAAGCAATCCAATTTTTAAAATGGGCAGAAGACTTAGACATTTTTCCAAAGTGGAAATACAAATGGCCAAAAGGCACATGAGAAGATGTTAAACATCACTACGTATTAGGGAAATGCAGATCAAAACTACAATGAGGTATCATCTCACACCATACAGAATGGTTTTATTTTAAAAACTACAGGTGCTGGAGAGGATATGGAGAAATAGCAACACTATTCACTGTTGATAGTGTAAAATGGGGCAGTCTCCATGAAAGACAATTTGATGGTTCCTCAGGAAACTAAATACAGAACTGCCATCTGATCCAGCCATTCTACTAGGAATATATTAAGAACTGAAAACAAGGATGTGAACAGATATTTGCACTCTGATGCCCATAGTGGCATTGTTCACAATTGCTAAAAGATGGAAACAACCTAAGTGTCCATCAACTGCTAAATGGATAAACAAATTGTGATATATTCATATGATGGAATATTATTCAGCCTAAGAAAATCAATTGGAAAATTCAATGGGAACATGGAGGAATCTTGAGGATATTATGTTGAGTGAAATAAACCAGACACAGAAGGATGAATATATGGTCTCACTGATATGAACTAAATATGAGTAGACTTATGGAGTTGGACTATGAAGTGTAGGCTAGTGGGAGAAGGAATGTGGGATGAGAAGGGCAAGACGATGCTGGATGTATGTAGAATGTTTAATAAGGTCAAATGTAAATATGTGATAATAGATAGACTTGATGGTAACACATAATGAATGTAACAAAACTTGATTTATGGATGTGATGTTGCTGAAACAAGTAATCTAGGGAGAGTAACATTAGCTGGACAAATGGAAAATATAGGGAATGTATAACAATGGTTTTGGCAGTAGATGAGATTTTGGTTAATATAAATACAAGAATGTTTTACTACAAAGTTTTAAGAATGTGGTGATATGGGAAATATATAACTAATGTAATTTATGGACTATATTTAATAGCAATATTGTAATGCTTTTGTAGCAAAAGTAAAGTTGGTACTATATTAATGCTAAAGGTAAAAAATATATCGGGTTTGGTTTTGAGAGACATGGTTAAGCATTTTTTTCTCTTCATTTTTTTTCATGAACAAGGAACCCTTGCCTATGTCATTTAATCTGTTCATTTGTTTATCTTTCTGAAGAGTGAAGCAACAATTGAGTTAGTTGGAATTAGATGAGATAAAAGTAACTGGACAGAATTTTAGGGGAATTGCTTCAATAACTTGTTGAACTGCCTTTTTATGTTATTTTAGTTCTTTGAATTTGAAGTAAAATTTGAATAAAAAGTCACCCAAACTCTTTCTTAGGACAAGTTGCTCAACATAGTGGAAATTTGTTGTGGCCTACTTGTCTCTTGAACCACTCTGGAAAGTTTCTCAAGTTATGAGTCCTATAGCCCCAAGCACTCTCCCAGTCCCCTTACTATTAGGGGCACAGTCATGGGGCTTTTCTTTACCAAGCACACACCCAGTAAGTCTGACTCAGAATGGAACTGCAAGTCAAGGAGTGGAATGCATCTTAGAACATGGCAATTACCAAAGTTGAGTTGAAAATGGGAGTTGGTAAGAATAAATAAAAAGACCAGAACTCAGATTAGTCTCCACTATTGTACTACATTGATGTGTGGTTGTTAATGCATGTTTTACAAACTATTTTATAAGTTATGAAGGCAATGGGGAAGCTTTTGTTAAAGATAAAAAGTTGTTTAAGGGGCAACCAGCAAGATGGCAGCAGAGTAAGGCCCTCCTAGAGTCGGTTCTAGTTACAGGGCAGTTAGTAATCACCCAGAGCTATCTAAAGCACCTGTTTGGAGGCTCCAGGAGACCAGAAGTGCATCCTGCAACATCCTTGAAAGAATGTAAGGAGGAGACTGCCCATCTGCAGAGATTCTTAAGTAGAGCTCTCCACACCACTGAGGCCAGTGCCCATCCTCAAGTGGCAGAACAAGCCACCTCAGGAACTACTCTACAGCTGGGATTAGAAGCTCCACTTCCCAAATATGAGGGAGGAAGAGAAGGTTGGGCACCAACTTCAGCTACAGATTAGTGAAATCAGTGGGCTAGAGTATAATCCTAAGAATAGCTAAAGTTTGAACCTGTCTAAGTAAGAAAGAAGCCAGTAGCTGCCATTTTAACTCCACCCCTGGCACGATGGGAAGCGGGACAGACTGAAAAAAATCACTGTGTTGGTAGGAACCAGCTTCTTTCCATCCAGATTTGATATGGTCTCTAGCCTAAGCCCCAGCCCCACCTCTGGCAGGGAGGAAGCTGGGGGCACCTGAGCCAGCCTCTCAGGGAGAATACAGGCCATGCCACAGAGGCTGATGATCATCCTCCAGTGGTGCAAGCCACCTCAGGAGCTATTCTGTGGCTGGAGTTGGAAGCTCCATTTCCCAAGAACAGGAGGGAGAGACGGTTGGTCACCCACTGCAGCTACTGATTAGTAAATTCAGCTGGGTAAAGTATAACCCTAAGAACAGCTAAAGCTTGAGCCTGTCCAAGTTGGAAAGTGGCCGGCAGCCACCATTTTGAGTCCACCCCCCGGCATGAGAGGAAGCCTGGCTGACTGAAAAATAACCGTGACAGTAGTGACTGGCTTCTTTTACTCAGATTGGACTTCAGCCCCACCTTAGCAGGGAGGGGAGTGGCAGGCCCTGCACCACCCTCTCTGGGTAACTGCAGGTACATTTGACCGGCACAGGAGTTGGAAATCTACCAGGGCAACTGTGGTCATTTTGGACTCGTACGGCATAGATTTCTGCCCATACCTGCAATTCCATCCCCACCCCAGGCAGGGGAGAAAGGGGTGTGAAGCTTCATCAGTCTCTCTGGGCAACTAGAGTCTAGGCCTGCATGACTTGGATTATTACACATGGTTGTGGCTCTGTCCCTACCCCTGGCAAAGGAGAAAGTTGGGAGAAGCTTCATTGGTCCCTTGGGCATTGCAGGCAGCTTGAGTCTCCACAGCTTACAGCACCAACTACATCCTTGGCTCCTACTACACAACCATCAAAGAAAGGGCAAGAAAGCCCTAAACTAAAGACAAACTGCACCCAGAATAAATACTCTAGTAAGCCAGATGACAAGACACCAGCAAAAAATTACAATCCACACAATGAAACAGGAAGATATGGCCCAGCTAAAGGAACAAGATAAGCCTCCAGATGACAAAGGAATTGAGACAACTAATCACATGTTCAAGGAAATCTCCTTAATAAATTCAATGAGATGGCTAAAAGATTAAGGATATTAAGAAGACACAAGGAAGAATTTGAAAGCATACATAGAAAAATAGCAGATCTTATGGGAATGAAAGCCACAATAAACGAAGTTAAAAATACACTGGAATCATAATAGATTTGAGGAGGCAGAAGAAAGGATTGGTGAGCTTGAGGAAATGGCCTCTGAAAGCAAACATACAAAAAACATGAAAAGAATGAAAAAATTGAACAAGGTTTCAGGGAACTAAAACAGCAAGAGACGTGCAAACATACACATCATGGATGTCCCAGAAAAGGAAGAAGGATCAGGAGTATTTGAAGAAATAATGGTCGAAAATTTCTCAACACTATTGAAGGACATGGATATCCATTTCCAAGTAGCACAATGTACACCCATCCCAGTAAATCCAAATAGACTAACTCCAAGACACATACTAATCAGAATGTCAAATGCCAAAGACAAGGAATTTTGAGCACAACAAAGAAAAAGCAATACATAACATATAAGGGATACCCAATAAGATTAAGTGCCGATTTCTCAGCAGAAACCATGAAGGCAAGAAGAGAGTGCTATGATATATTTAAGATACTGAAAGACAAACTGCCAGCCAAGTATCTTATATCCGGCAAGATTGCCTTTCAAAAATGAGGGTGAGTTTAGAATATTCACAGATAAACAGAAACAGTTTGTAACCAAGAGACCAACTTTGCAGGAAATACTAAAGGGTGTGATACAGTCTAAAAAGAAAAGACAGGAGATAGAGGCCTGAAAGTCTAGAAATGAAGATTATTATCAGTAAAAGTAACTGAAAGTCTCAAAAGAGTGGTGAAAAAATATGGCAGCTAAAACCCAAAGGTCAAAATGGGTGAAATAAGAACTGCCTTTACAATAACATCGAATGTTAATGGATTAAACTCCCCAATGAAAAGACAGACTGGCAGAATGGATAAGACTATATAAGCCACCTATGTGCTGTCTCCAAAAGACTCACCTTAGACCCAAGGTACCAGTAGATTGGAAGTGAAAGCCTGGAAAAAGATATTCCACACATGCAGTAACAAAAAAGCAGGAGTACCTATGCTTATGTTAGATGAAATAATTTTAAGACACTAGTAATGCACAATCTGATGAGGAAGTCAGGGGAGAAAATTCCATTTACAATAGTGACTAAAATAACCAGATATTTAGGAATCAACAACCAACAATGTAAAGCACTTGTATTCAGAAAACTACAACTCATTGTTAAGAGACCAAAAGAGAAGTGGAAAAAAAAAAGAAGTGGCTGTGACTCAAGCAATTGAGCACCTGTTTACCATATGGAGGACCTGGGACCTCCGGGTAAAAAAAAAGATCAAAAGGGATCTAAATAATAAGAATATTCCATGCTCATGGATAGGAAGACTAAATGTCATTAAGAAGTCAATTCTACCCAAATTGATATACAGATTCAATGCAATCCCAATAAAAATTCCACCAGCACTACCAGCAATTTTTATATAAATGAAAAACATTACCATGTTTATTTGAAAGAGTAAAGAGTCCCTAATAGCCAGAAACATCTTAAAAAGGAAAAGTGAAGTTGGATGACTCACTTCTGGACTTTAAATCATTACCTAGCTACAGTGGGAAAAAAAAAAAAACCCAGCATCGTACTGGCATAAGGACAAACACATAGACCAGTGGAACCAAATTGATTGTTCAGCAACAAACCCTCACATCTATGGTCAAGTCATTTTTGACAAGCCTGTCAAACCCACTCAGCTTAGGCAGAACAATTCATTCAACAAATGGTGCTAAGAGAACTGGATATCCATATCCAAAGGAAGGAAAGAGGACCCCTAATTCACACTTTATACAAAAGTTAACTCAAAATGGATCAAAAGTCTAAATATGAAAGAACCATAAAGCTGCTAAAAAAGTTTTGTAAAATATCTTCAAGACCTGGTGGTAGGTAGTGAATTATTCAAGGAGATAAGAGGACTAAGATGGACTGATGTATAATGTATGTAGAAGTTTTAATTAACTTTATTGTAAAAGTATGGAAATGTATAGAGTTGGTGGTAACACATTATAGTGAGTAACAGCAGGTTTATAAATCAAAATGTGGCTGAAAAGGGTAGTCTAGGGATGTAAATGCCTGCCAATTGATATAAAGCTAGAGAATAATCTAGAGACTGAATAACAGTAAACCCAGAGGTGGATGAGAATTGTGGTTGATGGTACAGGTGCAGAAGTGTCCTTTGTGAGCTAGAGCAGATGTATATCACTATTACAGGGTGGTGGGAATGTGGAGAAGCATGGGAAAAATAAACTGCAGTGACCTATGGACTGTCGTTAACAGTAATATAACATTCACGCATCTATGCCAAAGATGTACTGTATTGATAATGGGGGAATACAGAAAAAGTGTGCCAAATATATGCTATGGACCTGGTAATAGTCTGAGGATTTTACCTCAATCTTTCACAAACGTTTCACCACGGTGTGGTGTTGATAAAGGGATGTTGTATGGGAATTCTGCACATGTGCATGATTGTTATTGTAAGTTTACAACTTCTGTCATAAAAATATATTTAAAAAATAGGGTGGTTGGGGAGAAAATACACCAAATGTAAGATAAGGACTATAGTTAGTAATAAGATTTTGATGATATTCTTTCTTCGTTTGTAACAAATTTCACAATGTAAGGTGTTGATAGTGGGTTGATGTATGGGACCCCTGTATGTTATACATTTGCTTTGTAAGTTCACAACTTTTGCTATATACTTATTGTTTATGTATGTTCATATATAAATGATAAAAATAGGGTGGGTTGGGGGAAATATACCAATTGTAAGATACTTTGGTTGGTAGTAATAGAGGATGCTCTTTAATCGTTAGTTTAAAGTATTTCACAACAATGCAAGGTATTGTTGGTAGGGTGAGGTATGAGAGCCCTGTATGATGTTATGTATGTTTTGTAACTTCACAACTATTACTATACACTTATTGTTTATGTATGAGTGATATACTTCAATAAATTTTTAAAGGTTTAAGGAAAGTCTAAGCTTATTTATTAAAAAGATTGCCTGTCAACCCTGTTTTACTGGCTTCTTTCCTTCCTCCCCTGAGATATTTGGCAGTTTGGAGAATCTGGCAGTTTGGTGAATCTATCAGAAGTCTGGTAAGTGATGAGTTTAGCTGTATGAACAAGGACAAAGAACATATTTGTATTCACACAGGGTTTAGGTTTATCAGAAGCACAAAAACTAGAGCTACAAAAATGCTACATGGAAAAATAAAGGCAGCAGCTGATATGTTCAGATAAAGTAAAGGAGTCAGACTGGAGGTCCATATGAAGACAAAACAGTCCTAGTAGGTCTGAAATGGAAAGAATTGAACAAGCAAGCTGGAAAGGAGGTTGGGGTAAGAGACAACTTGATTAGTTATTTGGGAGGACGAAGTGCAAAGTGTTAGCCATCCATACATTCAAAGTCTGAGTAGAAGTGACTGCTGGCGAGATGAGCAGGGGAAGGAGCGGATGCTTCCAAAACCATCCTACTACCTCTTCTTGGAAAAGAACTAGTGTCTGGCTTTGGAACAAGACCTGAGGTTCAAATCCCAGTCTCCCTCATAAAGGGAGGCTTTGGGTATGTTAGCTTCTGAGCAGTAAAAGACAGCTACCTAGGATTGAGGAGTGGTTGAGATTTTTATCAGATACCTGGCAGTAGGTCAGTACTTACATGCTTTCTCCTAAGTCACTTGCCAACATTTGAGTAAGATATCTATATTCCAGTTTCAGATGATAGATACTGATTGCTTTACTGACTCAAATATTAAGTAAATCTAGATTAAATAGGGGAAGAAGACACATGCATGCATTAATCATGCATGACAGACAGCAACTAAAAACTGGTTTATTTTATTAAAAATCATTCAAGAGATTAGACACTAAAGCCACACACCAAAGAGGGGGAAAACACAGCAAAATATTTTCCTGGTTAGGACAGATGCACTCTACCTTACGTCTTTATTTGGTCTGATGTAAACACATACCTGAGTAAGCTCATGACATTTAACCCATCATCTTGCCACATCAGAAGTTTCTATACACATAATAGAAGCTAGTGTTACCCACAGTTGGCATTTGAGTCACTACACAAGAACCAAGTAAGCAGATAAGGGAACCATCACTTCCTGTGTGACAGAAGGTCCTAAGACATCTGGCTTCCTGCTGAGCAAGGTAGGAATGACACCTACCTGAGCAGGTATGTTTAGTTTTGGAATGTTTTAGAGGTTCATCCAGCTAGTGGATATTTAAGTAATACCTAACCCTTAACTACAATTATAAGCCATTAGGTTAAATATTTCTATAGGCAGGTGATAGGTTATAGCAAGTTATTTTAACAGTTTAATTTTACGTCTAAAGAAGCTTTAGAACAACCCAAAATGAGTAATTTCCTTGGCTGAGGGACTGGAAAAGTTAACCTCTGGACATTAGATTTCTTCTCTAGAATACAAACACTATAAGGATTCAATAAGCTAGTATATATAAAGTATTCAGAGCAATGGCAAAAAGGTCTCAGTGATTGTACCTACCATTTTCCCTGTCCACATCCTCACGTTTTACCAAGTTTGTAATGACACTGATCTACATGTCCCTTAAGCATCACCATGGTCCTATACATTTAAGCAATGAACACATAGTACCTTGTGAAAAGCAAAAACAAGCCCTGTAAAGTATAATTCCATGAAGTCATGTTTAAAAACAAAAATCAAGAAAAAGCCCTGTGAGTCATGGTTATGTTTTAAATTATTTAGGGAAACTTCTATTACCAGACAAGCTCATTACCCATTCACTTAAATCTTGTAGATTCTTCGACAAAGCAAGTATTAAGACTAGACTTCATTTGTTAACATTGACTGAGGTGACAAACTGGATTTCTGTTTGACCTATGTGAGTGTAGCAGGTTAAGTTTCTTTCAGCTTGCCAAGTGTTGAGTCAAGTCAAATATACACCAGTGAGTTTCCCAGGTCCTTTGTCTACTGCTCAGGACTGGTTCTGTTTCAATAGGCAAGGACAATTACATAAGAGCGCATGTATAAAAGTTGTCTTCACTATTAATTCACATGTTTGGGCAATCTCTTGATTTTGTCTTTCATTGGAATGATAGTTTTATGTTAGTTCAAGACCGTGAATGGCCTGTGAAGACTCGTCTTAGACAAGAGTTTTTATTGCTGGATTAGCAGCCAAAGCTCAGTGTGTAAAACATCCTAAGTCTGTATTAAGACTGGTTTGAGATAATCACATATTTAAGAACCTTGACAGGGAAACCTACGGGGTTGTAGGAACACTTCCAGTTACCATGTAGGTTTAGGCGCCCCTCAAAACAAATGCTAGTGGCCTGCAGGGTGAAGTAAACAACTATCATACTTGGCTCCTAGTTACAAGATGGCCTAGTCCATTATAGGAATTAACTGCTTAAGAGCTCATTTGGGAAGTACTTTAAATATTGTACATAGTTTAAACCAAGCCAGACAAAGCCAGATGGTAATTTTTGAAATATGTTATCTTTACTATCACCCAGGAAATAATAAGTCAACACTATATAGAGGCAGCACAGTGAGGGGAAAGTACATGAATTGCCAGGTTCAATGAACTTCGTATGTAGCTATGTAAGTGGAATCCCAGCTTCCTCATCGATATAGTGATAGTAGTTCTTAGAAGTTTAAAATGTTTATTATTCATAGTCAAGGGTGATATTCAAGATATTTAGCAACCAAGTAGTAGTAGTGCCAAGTGATATAGTAGCACAAATAACTCAAGTCATCTCAATAACTCCATGTCATTTATTGAGTTTTATAGTATAGCTATTGTTAGCTAAGTGATGGCTCTGCCTAAGAAATGATTTAACAAAGGAAATTATTAACTTCTAATGAGCTCCCCATTGGCTTAATGGTCAACAGGACTCTGAAGATTTGTTGTAGCCAGAAGTGGCTGGGCATCCTGCACACAGGACATGACAAGGTACATGTCTGCATGCAAGCAGTCACCACAAGGTCTAGATTCAAAGTCTGTACCTCACCACCACCTGAAAACACCACCAGCATTCCTCCATTACTGGGAAGTTCCTGAGAATCAAGGCAGGTGCTACACATGCCCACACAGCCACCACCTACACCTCACCCAGGGGCCCCTGAACCATCAATCTCTGCACTGACAGCTCCTAGGCTCCCATTATCCAACTTTGTGGCTATTGAAGGTCAGCATCATGAGGTGGCTTGTAGTCTGTTTTGGGTTAAATTGGGTCCTCCCTAAGATATGTTCCAGTCCTAACTCCCTTCCTAAGAATGTGACCTTCTTTAGAAATAGGGTCTTTAAAGATTAGTTTAGATAAGGTCAAACTGGATTGGAGTGGGTCTAATCCACTATATCAATATCCTTATAAGGAGGGGAGGACTGGACACATTGAAGAGTGCCACATGATCACTGAGGCAGAGATTAAAGTTCAAGGATTGCTGGCAAATGACCAGAAACTAGGAGGATAGAAGGTTTATCTGAAACCATCCTGCAAGTGACTTACCAATGGTGAAGTACTTCCAAATTTTAATACAGGGATGGTGGAACATGCAATACTTTAATATATTTCTAGTATATACTCATCAAGTAGTTCCCTCTCCCCTCCATGAAAAGCTTTGTATTACATACATGGAGTGGTATGCCTCTAAAATAAACAGAGGAAGCCACAATATGCTCAGATGTCAGCTCCCTATGGCTATAAGTGAGATTGTAATAGTATCTGCATCCAAGTTGTTGGCTCATATCT
>PVKH010027545.1:0-12997 GCA_004027955.1 Chaetophractus vellerosus | reverse complement strand
CCGAGTCGGCCCTCCACGGCGGTGGCCCGTTCCATTCGAGGGTGGCTCCATTCCGTTCCCACGGGCGGCTTCGCTCCATGTTTTGTGGGCAGCAGTCCTCCATGTTTTTTGTGGGCTGCTCGGCTTCCGCAGTTTGCAGGCAGCAGCTCCGCTTTTCACGGGTGACTTTGCCATGCCCATGGGGACTCCACCCTGCCCGTAGTGGCTTTTTTTGCCCTGCCCACGGCGGCTCTGCCCCGCCCACGGCGGCTTGCCTTTCTCAAGGCCGTCTGCCCGCTCGGAGAGGTCCCCGGGAACCAAACCCGGGGCCTCCCATGTGGTACACCAGCGCGCTCTTTATCCACTGAGCTATCTAGCCGGGCAGTAATGTTTTTTCTAGCACAATAAATATTTATATTTTAAAGCTAAGTGATAAAAATTAGTTATAAAATTGAAGGTGTCTCATTTTAGATATATTTGTTCCACATAGTGAAACAAATTTGAGATACTTTAAACAGGATAATGAAATTCATTAGAAGTTTGCAAAGCTAAATACAAGAACTGGGTTCTGACTGTTGAAAAGTTGGAAACGAGGAACAGAAACACAAGTGTTAACCTCCGAAATTCATTGTTTCAGACTGTTTTTTACTGGGGTCCAATGTCTAAATTTCACTTCCCATTCTGATTTATTCATCTTTCTTTCTCCACACTCTGAACCTTTGGTTTCCATGAGCACATGGTAGAAAATGGCAAACCCCATTTAAATAACCATAATTTTAAAATGTTCGGAAGAAACTCGAATCCCTCACACTCAATTTCAAATCCCTAGGACACGAATCACTAGCTTGATTTTCAGCAGGTGCTCACTTCTGTTGTCCAAAATTATGGTGGGCCGGTGTGGTAGAACCAAGTAGTACAAATATACTCACCTCCACTCATCCCAGTGAGACGCAGTTTTTAGAGAAAAGTCATTATTTAGGAGGATCATCTACTGCAGAGTCTCTTCTTCAGCATATCTCATAGAATCACAATCATAATAAAGGAAGTATGGGTAACAAATGTTAACGTAGTTTTATAGAGGATCTATTTTCTCTTTTTGACTTCCATTTTCTTTTTAAAATCTAAAGTTACTAAATAATGGGAAGATGGGATGCAAAAGGTGTATGAATTTTTAAAATATAAGATATTTTGGTTGCATTTTATTTTCTCTTTCATTATGTTATGGGGTTATTAAAAGTCATGTTAATTGTGAATGATACGTAATTGGAAGTTGGAGGAAAATGGGGAGAGGATCCATAAAAAGTTAGATTAGCCACTTTAACAGTGCCTGTTGAAGGGGTTAAACTGTGGAAATACATATGCCTTAGGCTTCAATTTTAAGTTTTTTACTATAAATGGTTTTAATTTAAAATTCCCAGGGAATTTCTATCTCCTTCTAAGCAAGTACCCTTAAATTACAAGGAAGACAGGTGGCTAAGTGAATTATTAAGTATGCTTTGGGGAATTTTCTGTTCCCTTGCATTTATATTGGAACATAACAAAAATATCAAAGAGAGGGAAGCCAGTTTTTACTCTACAGTTTTTGTTCTCATTTTTCTTCCTACAACATGCATTCTCATCATCTTGGTATCTTCTCTTTTAATCCTCCACTAAGAAGAGGGAAATGGCCTAGAATAGTAAACAGCACAAAACTAACCTTGAAAAAAAAATCATCTTTATATTTATTTTTAGAACACAAGCAAGCATTTTAGCTACTTCTTAACCAGTTCCACATTCATCCAGTAGAACTGCTTACAGTGGGAACTAGATTGTTGGAGGCCAATTATTACTCATTTTTAAATTTAACTGCATAAATTAGGAAGAGTTTGCTATCCCACATTATTCTCAGCTGATTTGCCTTGATTCATAGATGAACAGACCTATCTGTTTTTTCCTCTACATTTGAGATTATGAGACATCTATTTCTTTGTTGTATGAACAGATAAACTGTCACAATTCATAGAGAGTCATAGCTGAAACAATGCTATGGATCTACATGTACCTTCTACCTGGGGACTAAGAAGAAATATCTCTCCATTCATTAATACATTTACTTTGGAGCTCCAATGTTTTATCTTCAAAAACTACAGGTATTCAGATTACTTTAAAATAAAATTGATTGAGGATGGCTACACCACACTAATGCAGAGTGCTAAATAATATCATTCCTATGCAGTGCCTAAATGTGATCTATATAACATCCTTACACTGGCAGACTTGTGTCACAAATTACACAGAATAGTGCAATCCTTGAAGTGAATTTTTCCTTCTGCCTCCCCTCCTTTCCTGTTTTTCTTCCTTTCTTCAACCATTCCCTACCCTCTGTACCCTCACCATGCACGCTTTTCCCACTTTATTCTGAGTCAGTTCTTCCCCTCCCATATATTTTTCCTCAGTCAGTGCAAGTAGGGTAGGTGGATTATCTTTGAATCAAAATTTAGTAACTGTTTTCAAATCTATGGCTAGTCCAATATTTTGACTATGAGGAAGATATATGATTTGTCCTTAGGTCAGTTATCAGTCCATAATACATATTATACCTAAATAATTTTTCATTAATCTCAGAAAATTATCTATATGCCCATATGTTATATATCAGGAAAAGGAATGCCTGGAAAACTAGTTAAAAGAACTAATAATTAACAAACGAATGAAGTATCATTGATTTGGAAGGGAATATTTGGTACTTGAAAGTTGTTACAGGATTGTAATTTCATAATACAATCATAACATGCCCACAATAACAAAATTTCAATTTTGTTTATAATTTTGCAACAAAAATAAATAGTATATAAACTAAGGCTGGGATTAATTTTAATTATTTATAAATATAATTGATTTTCCCCTATAGGTGAGTGTTACATATCTGCTTTCAAGATACTTTCTTTGTATTTAGTTTTCAAGAGTTTCAAAGATGCCTTGGTGTATTAGTCAGGGTTCTTTAGGGAAACAGAATCACAAGGAGATATCTGTCAATAATATGAGATTTTTTAAGTCTCTCACATGACCATGGGGATGCACAAGTCCAGGTTCCACAGGCAGGCTGCAAGCCAGGGGCTGGGATGAAAGTCCAGTGAAGGTCCTTGATGAGTTTCTGGGAGAAGTTGACTGTCCAAAGACCAGCTGGGAAATTCTCTCTGAATGTTGAAATCACTTCCCCTTTTAAGGTATTCAACTGATTGGATAAAATCATCACCCATTGCTGACGGCAATCTTCCTGATCGATGCAAATGTAATCAGCCATCCATTCAGTAAACTCACTGGTGACCAAAGTCCATAAATGTTATTGTATTATAATTAGTTGGGTGCTTGCAGAACGAAGCACTTGGACACAATTACCTGACCTAGTTGACAAATTAGCCTAACCATCATACTTGGCATGGATTCATTTATGTTTATCCTGTTTGGTTTTGCTCAGCTTCTTGAATCTGAAGGATCATGTATCTTGTCAAACTTGAGAACATTTCAGCCCTTAATCTATTATGTTCTTTCTGGTCTGCACTCTTTTTCTTCTCCTGGCATCTAACAGAGGTTAGATATTTCATTATACCCCACAGGTCCCTGAGGTTCTGTTTTGATCCCCCCCTCCCTCCATTTATTTTCTCTTGCTGTTCAGTTAGGTAATTTTTATTGTTCTATCTTCCTGTTCACTGATTCTTTCTTCTGTTCCCTTCTTTCAATTGTCAAGACTATCCACTAAGCTTTTAGTTATTGTCTTTTGCAGTTCAAAACATTTAATTTGCTTCAACTCTACATTTTCTGTTTCTTTGCTGAGACTTTCTCTTTTTGCTGAATTTCTCCTTTTTAAAAGATTTTTGCAAGTGTGTTCATAATGGCCTGTTGAAGTATTTTTATGATGTCTGCTTTACAATCAGTTCCAGATAATTATAACACCTTTGTCATTGCAGTGTTGACATCTATTTTTTGTTATCCAGCTTGAGAACTTCCTCATTCTTGATATGATGAATGCTTTTTTATTTTAACTATAATATTTTGGGTATTATGTTATTTGTCTCTGAGTCTTACTTAAAAGGTCCATTTAGTGGGTTTTGTTTGACACCACTGACAGAACAATGCAGGTGTGGGGGCAGGTTGCTGCCTTGTTACTGCCAGGTGAAAGCTGACTTCCAAATTCCCCACTTGGCCTCTGTTGATACCCCTTGTCCTGCCCCTTTCTACTCTTGGGAAGTAGAGAGGTCAGGTCCACTGACATCACCATGGGATTACCTCTTTAACATTGTACTTGCAAGTCTAGACTCTACACTCTTCACTAGGAACCTATGAAAACACTCCAGCAGGTAGAGAGATGGTTGTCACACTACTGCTAGGTTGGGTTGAAGATCTAAGCTTCTCACTTGGTCCCCCAAGACAGTGCAGGGAGGGAGACTCATTACAGACTGAGTAGAGATGAAAGTCCTGGCTCCTGTTTCGTCCACTCTGACACCTCCCTTGTTGGAATGTGAGGATTTCTTCTCACTGTTCTTTGGTGGTGGACATCTAGACTCCCCACTTGGCCTTTGCTGGTATGGTTGGGGGTAGGGACAAGATGATTCTAGAGTATTTGGCTATAGTAGAGTAGTTAATACCTAATTTTTTTTCTGTCTCACTAGACCATCCCTTTTCTATTCCTTTGGATTCCTTTGGCTAGAGAGAGCAGGTTTTTGTTTGGGCTTTTATTGTCTTTGACCATTGGTGTTTCTAGGTCCCAAGCCAGATTCTGGGATATATGAGGCAAGTCAAGGCAAAAAGCAAAACAAACCAAACCTGGGAACTTGCCACCATATTGTTCCTTGGATATGGAGCTCCCCCTTGAAAAGATAGTATAGAAAATTCCCAGAAAGATCATATGTTACTGTAGAAATACAGCCTCAGGTCCCAGGGTGTTACCACCTTTGCTCAGGAGCCTAAGTATGCACTGGGGAGACATGTTCAAATTATGCAATCTTTATTTAGGGAAATTTACGTACAGGAGATGTGGTCCAGGGTGACAGATGGATTCCAAGTAGTGCTCCGCAGTCTGCAACAAGTTAAATGGAGATTATATAGGAGAAGAACAAAGAGGGCACAGAGCCAAATTGTGCAAGATCTCAAGACTTATTTATTGTACTCAGGAATGTGTATGGGACTCTTGGGTGCATGTAGGGCACTTTGTTCAAAATAACACCTTCTCTTATTGTCACAGGGCAGAGTTTTGACTAGCATTATCTGCCCTGCATACCAGGCCTTCTGATTAGTAAATAATCCTTCCTTGAGGCTTGGTCAAGGAACCCTTGGAACACACTCTGTTCTGTTCCCAGGAAACAAGGAGAGGAGGAAGGAGAGGGAGAAGCAAGGTTTGCACATAAGAAATTTTTTATCATACAACCCCTCACCCAGTCTTCCCTATTATTAACTTATTTCATTATTATGATATATTTTTACAGTTAATTAACTAATATTGATACATTATTATCAAAAAGTCCATAGTTTATTAAGATTTCCTTGGTTTCATCCTATTTTTTTTCCAGGCTCTGACACATTACATTTAGTGTCTCCTTAGCCTCCTCTTGGCCATTACTATTTCTCAGACTTTCCTTGATTTTGGTGACCTTGACAGTTTTGAGGAATACTGGTGAAGTAATTTGTAACATGCTCCTCTATTGGAATTTATCTAATGGTTTTCTCAAGACTAGACTGGAGTTATGGGTTTTGGGGAGGAAGACTACAGAGGTAAAGTGCCATATTTGACATATCATATCATGGGTATGTATTATCAACATGATTTATACCTGTAGAGATCGATTTAGACCACCTGACTGAAGTAGTGTTTATCAGGTGTCTCCAATATAAAGTTACTCTTTTTTCCCTGTTTTCCATCCTGTAGTCTTTGGAAGGAAGTCATTATGCATACACACTTAAGGAGTGGGTATTTAAGGGTGGAATATCTATGCAATTTGGAATTCTTCCACATGAAACATTTGTAGTTCTCCTCTGTTTATTGATTCTGTCATTTCTTTATATCAGATAGACTCTTGGATATTTATTTTGCACTTTGGGTTATAATCCAATATGATTATATTTATTTTGTTAATTAAATTGTTCTGGTTTAGGCCTTGGCAGTTCTTTCAATTTCTTGTGTCCCTTTGACATAAGCCCATAAATGTTTTCTTTTTCTAAGTCAATGTATTTTTAAGTATATTCATTGTGAAACTTGCTCATAACCTACCTAATATTACCACCTGTTAACATATTTTATTTTGATGAATATATCTTATTTCTTTCAGAATTTCACTTTGATTTTTAAAATATTTCCTTTTCTCATGAAATTGTATGATTTATTTGAGATTTCTGTTCCTTCTTTAAATATATATTTTTAAGCATGCTCATACATTCCAAGGTGTTTTATGGATGCTAATTCTTTGAGGTTTTGTATTTGTTTTATTGATTCATTTCTTGAATTGGTTTAAGTTATTTATGGTGAATAGTTATTTATGGTGAGTTCATCATTATCCAGAGTCATTTTACTCATTTATAGTTTCCTCTTCTCTCAGTTGTAGATGTGCCTCACAAGCCGGTATTTTGTTTCCTTTTATCAGTGTCCAAGAAATTTCTCATGTTCTGTATCAGTTTTTATACTAATTATTTGGTTTAGATTTTAGCACTGAGTAGATGGTATAAATTTTGAACTCTGAATATGATATTAACATTTATTTCAGATTTAATGCCTCACTTTCTTATGAAAGTAGTAAGTTTTTAAAACTCAAAGTCACAGGCAGATCACAATCATCCTTACCACATTCCTAGCTGAGGGTGGGTTGCAATTTGCTAAAGTTTTTCTTAAGCTATGGGGAAGGGGAAGCATTTCAAAATTTATGCTTTATGGAATAATGTCACCTCCCTTTCCCCTCGGAGGAGGGCATAAATTCACTCCATGGCCTTTAGTACCTCAGTCAATCAGATTCTATGGCCAATATCCAGATTTACAACATATGTAGTCTTCCCAAGATGCCAGTTTGCTCTTTGTTCTATGGTTTTGAAGTCCCTCTCTATTTTGAGTATTTGATATTTCACTCTTCTTTATTCCTAACTGTATTAAAGAATCTGATTCTACTTTGCATGTTTGACTGCTGACAATTTTCAAGTCTAAACCATCCCTCTTTTTTGTGTGTGTCCCACAGCTGAGCAAGCACATAAGGAAGTCCACAGAATCTCTTCCTTGACTCTGGTGAGAATTTCAACCTCACAAAACCCATTTTGGTATTTGAGAACTATCATGATTTTCCAGGTTACTAGGAAAAATGCCACACCATAGGTTGGTTTAAACAACATGCATTTATTAGCTCACAATTTCAGAGGCTAGAAGTCAAAACTCAAGGCATTGGCAAGGCCATGCTTTTTCCCCAAGTCTGTAGCATTCTGGGGCTCATTTGCCGCCATCCTTGAGGCTCCTCAGCTTGCACGACTGCCTTCTGTCACATGGATGTCTCTCTCCTTGTGTGTGCTCTTCAGGTTTCTGCTGACTTCTAGCTTCTGGCTCCCTTCTGATTGCACCTGAATTTCCTCTCTTAAGAAGGTGTTTGGTTATACAGATTAAGGCCTGCCCTCATTCATTTTGGCCACACATAAATAAAGTCTTAGAAGATGCTATCCACAAATGTGTCCACATCATAACTGATAACACATCTTTAAAGAGTCCTATTTACAAATAAGTTACACTCACAGGAAAGCAAATAAAAGTTAACAAGATGTCTTCCTGAGGTATATAACTCAGTTACTTCAGGAACTGTCATCAGGCCCTATCCTTTAACCATTATAAAATCCAAACTACTTGGCCTTTCTCATTGCTTTCTCAATGCATTTTGGACCTGTCTTGAACCTTGCTCTGCTTTCCCAAGAAAGCCTTATAATATGAGAAATAAATATTTTCACACCCCCTTGGTATGTGAGTGACATATTCAGTCTCAATATCCGAACAAATTTTGGGTGGATAATTGATCCAGTTGTCTATGGGGTAGCCAGAAGATACCAACTCAGGTTTACATTAAAAACACTTTTTAATGAATGTACTTGCATCAGGGGTCTCACAGCTAATTCTGCCATATTTTTGGAAGTCATTGTACACATACTTTCACTTCCAGTAGTTACCTTAACAAGTAAAGAAAACGGATACTGAATTTACTCTATTAAGTTGACAAAGAATTAAAAAAACGATAAAATGGAATATAGTTAAAATAATTATAAAATGTGCACTATCCTACACTGCCTATGGGATCTCAAAGTTGCAGGAGATTTTACATTGAGATAAACAGAAAAGATAGGAAAATGTGCCCGCAAATGCACCAGAGTGGAGGGAGTAACTAAGCCACAGTTTTCTCCTTTTTTTTTCCCAGAGAACTTGTGGGTTTACACAAAATATTTTTAAACTTACCTTTAATTTTGAAAATGTAAATAAAGAATTGATAAACCCAAGGAACACTTTTTAGGTAAATACTAAGAATGGTTGTCAAAACTGAGTCTAATACTGTGGTGATTTAAGCTCTGATTTTAAAAAGATCTACTCCCTGCCCATAGGTATACCCCCCCCCACACACACACACACAAAGTTGTGCTTCAATTTTAAAAGAGAGTCAGCACTGAAAGAATCCTCACAAATGGAAAGAAAACATTGCAAAATTAGGTGACTATTTTGTTCTTCAGTCTTTGAATTAATAGTTAAAAGCTAATCAGGGAAATAAATGTACTGTCAGTGTCTGGAGATACAACCCGAGCATTGCTAAATAATTTTCGGTCTGTCCACTATAAATATCACATACTGAATTAGAGAAGCAAGATTTTTTTCACTAATTTAAGGTTTGGACAAGAGGTGAAATTGCAGTTTTACTTTAGACACATTTTGTTGCAAGTTAACTTCTTTGGAAAATAGTCTCTGATTCAGAGATTTGCATATATAAAGTTTATTGCTCTCAAGAAAACCATCTTGGGGAGAGCCATGGAATAGGCCTGGGTAGAGGAAGAATTAGAACTTCATTCATTTGCAACAAAGACTTCAGCTGGTCCCACTAGAGTTGTGATGGCCCTTAAAACCTGTCCTGAATGGAGGGAAAGACTGCCTTAGAGCAGTCGCTGCCACACTCATATTCTCAAATAACTGGATGTGGTCAGCATTCCTAGAAGGAGCCTTAACCTCAGCAAGGTAGCTTTTCACAGCTGAGAGTAATTTCTGGAGAGGGGCTCAGCTGAGGGCCTAATTCCCAGCAGATAGGGAATGAATGCTTCAGTCTTGAAGGCAGTTGAGGACTTTTGAACCACTTTGAGCTTTGTGAGATACATTACATTTGATAAGTCGGGGCTAGTGATATTTGGACTCATTCTAAGTTCAGTATAAAAGCACTCAAAGCTTTATCGAGCTTATAATACTCCCTGGACCTCAGCTAATCCTTATTATGGGAGGGAAGAGGGGATAAAACAATTTTACAGCTGTGCAGACTTTGAAATGCCTTAAGAGTGATAAGAACAATGTGCAAAGTTCCCCACAATAATGCCTTTTGCCAATTGAGTTCATATCTTGGGATTTCTATGAAAGGATGCCTGACAGACAGTGAGCGGGAATGTTTCTTTACAACAAGGTCACATCACAAGCAATGCACTTGTTGTATGTGTATTAGTAACAGATCTATAGCCCAAAACTGGAGACCCAAAACATTTAATTTTGAAGGGAAACAAGAGTAATGGAGGGAAATCTGTTAATAGAATAGAGAAGAGAAACGACCTCTTTTTGTACATTTTCCCCAAAGAATATTGGTCACATTTCTCTTTTGTATTCACAAACATATAAATAGTGGTTTGTTTCAGTGTCAGGTACTTATCAAGAATGAACAGAATGATCATTTCACTTCTAGAGAACGTTTGCAGAGGAAATATTCTTTTATGAACAGGACTTTCTTTTGCTTTTTCTCCTTTTTAATATATAATGCAATCAAAAGAGACTTTTTTCAGGGTAGCATTGACACATGTTCATTCAGTGAAGTTAATGATCTCATTTCTGCTGAATCCTTCAACAAGAAATTTTTGACATTTTAATATGGGGGATGATTCAGTGGCTCTTCTATTGAAAAAAAATGTAGTGCATTATTTTGATTTGCACTACCCAGTATTGAAAAACTAGAAGCTTTCATTTTTATTACCTTGTACACAGAAATATCCAGTTAACTATGCTTGGCTGTTGTTTAGAATGTGTGTGTCAGACATTGGAACATTAAAAAGCTCATATAACATCAGAATATCTTAGTCATTGGTATGTGGAACAAAGCAAATTGCATCCTGACACAGCTGCCAAATGTTTTGGTAGAGATTGGATCATCAAGTTAAGCAGATGTGTTTTGTGTCTGTAGGAAGCATTTAAGGAGGGGAGAAAATTATTCCAAAGTATTTATATAAAATGACTGAGTAGGAATGTGTTTAATAAAATGGTGCAAATCTAGTTTTTTTCTGACTATAATAGCACTTTAAAAATTAACAGAAATTAAGAATTACCTTCACGTCTCACATAAAAAAGGAAGAAAGTAATTAGAAGAAAGATATTAAAGCATACACAATACATTTATGTTTTAAAATCTTGCTTTTTATCTCTATCAATATTTTTAAAAATTTAATATTTTTTCATTTAAATTCCAAATTTAAAATGAATGAAGAAAAAAGATAAAAAAAAGTTAGAAAGACTAAAAAAATCACATCATGTTTTGGGATTTAGCTTTCTCTTTTAAGAAGAGAGCCTTCCTATATATAAGAAGTTACTTAATATATTTGAAACAAACTTTCTAGTCCGTGGTCACATGTCAAACATTTTAAAAATTTATTAATTGATTCAGTCATGCTTAACTGAAAATGCATTGAATATCTTTTATGTGCTAGGTACTGTGCTACATGCTAAAGATTACGAAAAAGAAAGAAAGCCACAATCTCTACCAATATATGTATGTACACCTGTGTGATATTTTGATAATTTTAGTGTGTCTACATAAACACATACATACACACACATTCACACTTAGTCACACACACATTTAAAAATTTTTAACTTACCTGGACTAGGTAAGCTTACTGCCTAAAGAAAAAATCAGAAGGCAGAATGATTCCAGGGGATTCTTAACAAAGGGTCCATGAGCTTGAATTGAAATTCAAAAACCATTATTCTTGTGGGGATGTGTTGGTGTAGCTGTGATATATTTATGAAATAGTACACAGTATAGCGTGTGTTATGGAAAAAGGTTATGGTCACCCCTTCCCAGTACAATTCAGGGAACCATCTCAATCTTTCCCCTTTTTTCTCAATACAATTCTGGGAACTGTCTCCCATTGCTGCAAAAGTTATGCTTGACAAACAAGAATAAAATAGAATAGTTAGAAACTCTTCCTACCTGCAGCTAACTGCGAATATCTGCTTCTGTACATTTAGAGCTTGCTTGGCTTGCTGGTTGCCCAGACAACATGAGTCAAACAAGACCGCAAATAAAGACAACCCCCCCTCCCCCGCATAGTCCTTTGTCTAAAAGTTAGTTTCGGTTCTTGCAAAAAGAGTATAAAAAATAGCTAAAGCCTTGCTTCAGGGCTCTCGCCTATGGAAAGGTGATGAGCCTGGCTGCTTCAATAAACAGTTCTAAAAAATCAACTGGGAGCTGAGTTTTATTCTGAATAGTTACTAGCATAACAGTGTGGACTTAGTATGGGGTCTGTGGTTTTCACCTGACTGGCAAAGGTGTCCATAGAACAAAAAAAGGTTAAGAACCCCTGTGCTATTCCAACTATATACAAGTTTGTTTTTCCTAACATAAAAAATATATTACCTATTGCATTCCTTAATTCCCATTAATCCCACTTGCCCTTGAATCACTTGAATGCTGCCCATTTTAGACTAAGGTAAAGTTTTTATCTGCCCATAATGTTTTCCCATATGCTTCCTTTGATATCACTATTCCAATATTATTTGCTGAACTGCCAATTCTTTCTTCTCTGTTAGAATGGCATGCCCTGGGGCTGGGCTGTATAGCCCAGTTGGTAGGGTGCCAGTTTACTATATGGGAGGACCCGGGTTTGGTCCCTGGGCCTCCTCGAATGGGCAGACCGCCTTGAGAAGGCAAGCCAACGCGGGCAGGGCACTGCCGTGGCCAAAGGCAATCCCCCGTGAGCGGGCAAAAAGGCAAGCCTCTGGGGGCAAAGGCAAGCCCCTGCGAGCAAGGGCGAGCCCCCACGAGCAGGCAGGTCGCCGTGCCGGTGAGCTGACTCGGCAGGTCGCCCCAGCTGGGGGAGACAAGCAGACACAGAGGAACGCAGAGAAAAATGAACACAGCAAGAACAAGCAAAAAGGGGCGGATGTATAATAAATAAAAATAAATCTTTAAAAAAAAAAAAGAATGGCATGCCCTTCCCAGGACACAGGACTAAGTTGTGTTACCCAGACCTGTGGCTATAAATCACAGTGATTTGCCTTGCACAGACCTCACCAACGAGATAGATAATTTACCCTCTTGGCCACAGAATTGGGTTTAGGAGTGGTCATGCTAACTAAAGAGAAACTTCCATTGTGTTTGATATAGTCTCTGAGAAAGGTATCTTAAGCTTTTGGATCATAAAATTATTGGTATGTGTTTTAAGGTTGCAAACAGTTGTCATTGTACCCAGGTGTTGAGAACATCTTTGAGAAAAAAGTCAACAGAGACAAGCAAAACTGACAGAAAAAAAGATAAAGTACTAACTCCCTTTCAACTCTTGGATTTAAGCCTGATGCTAGTAATGTTCCTATGATCCAGTAAATCCTCACTACCTTTTATCAGTAAGATAGTTTGAGTTGAGTTTCAATCATTTACAAGGATGAAAAATGATTTCTAAAGCATACATCCTTCACATACATAAATCATTTCAGGAGTAGGAAACAGGATGATATTTTTCATTAATTGCCAAAGATAAAGCAGGTAGTGATAACGTAGAGGACGCCATGATTAAC
>PVKH010027544.1:0-12991 GCA_004027955.1 Chaetophractus vellerosus | reverse complement strand
AACAAATAAAAAATATCAGAGTCTGAGAAGGGCTGGGTTATACATTAAAGGGGCTAGTTTAATGACAGAACTGATAAGACGTAAAGATAATAATCAATATTTATTAAACAATTGTAAGCCAGACACTAGTACCATACAATTATTATCTCAGTCCACAGGACAACACTCTCCGCCATGTACCATTATTATAACCATTTTACAGATGAGAAAATTGAGGTTTAACACAGACTAAAAATGTCCAAGTCATAAAGCTTTTAAATGACAGAATTACGATATGAGTCCAAGTTATCTATTTTAAAAGACCTTCAAACTATATCACCTTCATAATATTTAGTATATGGATTTAACTTCTAATAGTTACCGAAAAGTGTCCAGTAAAGAAGCTAACAGGCAGGCAGAGGTATGATTAGAGAGGGAAAAGATTAATAGCATCATTCATTCAGCCTCTTCTCTCCTTCCCTCTAATTGGCCTTAGCAACATGGGTTTTTAACTCAAAAGACACTGAAATCTATGACTCTGAGGAAAAAAAGAACTCTTTAAATAGTTTGTAATAGAATCATAAAGGACAATTCTAATTAATCAGAAAAAACTGTTGAGCACGCAACAGTTATTTTAGATAGTGGCCACGAAAGTCTTGAACTTGTGGTAGCCACTTCTCTTTTATCAATTCCCAGGCCTTGGGACTTATTATGCCAACGGATTTGTTGATAGGAAAGAAAAATAACTGAAAAGATTTAGAAAGAGGGGCTGAAGGAGTAACATAAAAATAGATATACATATGTATAATATCAGATCTTGAACTAGTAACTAGTAAATAAAATCATTCCAAAATATACAAGTACAGGACTCAAAATTCACTTTCTGAGAAGACATTGAAGATTTATTTTCTATTCATTTTGCACGTGTAATAATCAAATAAAGTATACATTATTCTATGAACATATGAAACTCACACTATCCAAAAAATCTATTGCACAAACTCTATCATAAGGAGCACCATTAACGAACCTCCTTTCCCCCATTCCCTAGTCCCCTTTCAGTAATTCTTGTCTATGAATTCCTTGTGTCTGCTTACAAATCTCTGCACCATCTAAAACATACACCTTATGTTATGGATTGAATCGTATCTCAACAAAAGACGTGTTCAAGTCCTAATCCCCAATTCTGTGAATAAATTTATTTGTAAATAGAATCTTTAAAGATATGACTAGTTTTGATGAGGCCAACCTAATTTAGTTTATAGTCTGAGCAAGCTCTCGTAGTTTAACCATTGCACTATTTTTACATATTGACTTCGAAATTGCATGCTGTTTTGGACAAGGACTTTTGCACAAAGGAAATAGGAAGTTCAACTTAGCTTCTAATTTCCATCTCTCCCTCAGTTGTAATTTAAACTCAACTGTCTTCTGTACCTCTGATATTCCAACTGAAGTTGCAATTTAAACTGGAATATAGTCCTAAAAGGATACACACCCTAAAGTAGTAATTGAGTAAGCAGGGTTTCACAGGGCATGGAGAAAGTGAAGAGATTGCAGTAATTTGGGAATAATAATCATAATGATAGCTAATACTGATCTTACTTATTAAATTATTTAAATCACAAGACAGTCTTATGAGGGAGGTTGTCATTATTCTCTCCATTTAAAAGTTAAAGAAATTGAGGCACAGTAATGTTCAGTAATTTGCCCAAAATTATTCAATTAATAATTTGTGGAGCTGATATTTAAACCCGGATAGTATTACTCAAATCAGCTTGCTTAGCCACCATACTATGCTGCCTCTCAAATGTTATTTATTGAATTAAGATCATCACCAAATAATACTAAACAATCTTATAGGTGAGTGTGGTATTAGAAACTTCTCAAATTTAATCAAGACATAGCCCTAAGTATTTATGAGTATTTGTTATGAAAAATGCATGTGCTTATATTTAGGAATTCAAATTGACTTCAAAAATATTCGACTACATTTGAATTTTAAAATAAAATTTATAAAAGAACATTGCTATTTTTGTTGCGGTATCAATGCAAAGTTATTTGTAAACTAAAGGTAATTTAGTGTATTAGTCAGCCAAAGGGGTGCTGAAGCAAAGTACCAGAAATCTGTTGGCTTTTATAAAGGGTATTTATTTTGGGTAAAAGCTTTTATTTACAGGGCCCTAAAGAGTCCAATTCAAGATTACTCCCTTACCAAACTCTGTTGCCACGTGTTGAAGCTAGATGTTGGGTGATGTCTGCAAGGGTTCAGCCTTCCTCTTGCCTCTTAAGGCTCCGTGGGCCCAGCTTCTTCCAATCTCACCTGTAGGCTGGATAGGGCTCAGCTGCTCTGTTCTCTTCAGCTACAAACTATCAGGTGAATGGCTTGGCTCTTTCTGGGACCCTAGGATCAAAGTTCTCTCCTCTTCTGTGTCTATGGAGCTCTCTCTATTCCTGTGTATCTTCTTCTATGTGCATGTCCATTTATATAGCCTACCAAGGGGGCAGGGACTCAGCCCTGAGTCGACCTAAGGATGTGGTCAAATCAAAGGCAAATCTTGATTTAATCAAGTAAACATAAAAACTTTGAATTTACTACAATCAATGGGTATCCCACCCAGAGGAACAGATCAGTTTACAAACATAATCCTCATCATAAATAATCTCAAACTGCCACATTTAGTATAGAATTCGGCACCCTTTTCATTAATTATTTTTCATTAATTGTTTCCTTAGTTTAAACAGCTATACAATGATTGCAATTACTAATACATATTTGTTAAGCAACATAAAATAGGGGTAGATTATATGCAAAGAAAGGGATATTTAAAAGTTTTAAAAAGCAAAAGCTCTAAGCAGAATTTATTCATTTGTTGGCCAATATTCATTGAGCACCTGCTATGTTCTTTCAGTATACCAGGTCCTAGAGAAGGAGAACCAGTAAGAAAATAATACTATACTTGAGGACTTCACAATCAAAGGGATGTAAACATATCAAATGGCAAGAGCTATAAGACAGTTATGTTGCAGACCTATGGGAACAAAGAAAAAAGAGCAATACTTTTACTGGGTGTGGAACTGTCCAGAAAGACCTCTGTGGAGGTAGTGGCATTGCAAAATGAACATGACTTGCCCAATCAGAGACTGGAATTAGTAGGCATAGAACATTCCAGTCCAAAGGAAATACATGAAAGGACAAGGCGTGTTCAAGGAATAACAAGTGACTTGGATTCATAAGGGCAGGAGATGAGGCTGGCAAGAGAAGAATGTGTTAAGGAATTTGGACCTGATGGGAGAACCCAATTAATGCAAGTAGGTAGGGAGAAACTTGGCCTACTCTGTTTTAGAATATTCACTCTGACATAATGTGCTTGATGCATTTGAGAGGGGAGAGAGATGAGGCAGAGAGACAGTAGGGAGGTAATAGCGGTTTAACCAAGAGAAGACAAGGGTCTGAGGCAGGGCAATAGTGCTATTAAGAGAAGACAGTGAGGGAGCCAATGTGGCTCAAGTGGTTGAGTGCCTGCTTCCCACATGGGAGGTCCCGGGTTCAATCCCTGGCTCCGGTACTTCAAAAGACAATGCAGAGATAGCTTGTCATGGCTTCTCCCTTCCTCTTGCAGCTCCCTCTAAATGTCGAAAAAGGAGAGTATCTTACAGGTAATGTTTGGGTAATAGCCCAAACTCCCTCTACAGTCATATGCCCCTGGAGTCATCCATGGTCAGGTTACACTAGATTTTTAAGATGAAATAGGTGAAAGTCTCCAAACACAAGTCTACATCTCTTTTCTCTACTGGGAAACATATTAAGCAATAACAATAGTACTAAAAGTCTACTACCTTCATAGGGCAGATAAAATTGCTAGTAAAAATGAGTAAAATGTTTATGCTAACAAGTGTCTAAACATACCTACTAGTACAGGAAATATACACACTTACTTGATTTTAAATCTAAACTGTGTATTTAACCACGTCATTCATTGTTATATTACCATTCAGCATTCTTAAGTCAACTTTAAGAATCTTTCTATGACTGTGTAGCCGAAGCACATGTAATATAGAAGGACTCAAAGTCTTTTTGCTTAATATATACTTATAGTAGATAATCCATCTGATTTAAGTCAATTCTTCATTAGTTTACAAATCTCAGAAACCTTGAATATTCCAAATTAAGTTTATCAAATATGGAATAGGTTGAATTTTTTTCTTTTTCTTTTAAATTTCTTTTTTTAGCACAAACTAGCTCACCTTGAGGTTAAAAATATATGGATTTTTTTTTCCCTTCATTCAGAAACAACCTAGTACTTTAACCAATAAAACTTCGTGGAATTCTATCTTGTACTGACGTTTTTCCTTTAATTACAGCACTACTTTCTTTTGCAAATGTTTAAACATTTACAAGTTTCATTCCTGCATTGATGACAATTCTTTGCTGTATAATGCTTTAATTAATTAAGCAGCATACTACTATACATTTTTAAAATACTATTTCTTTTAGTATCTCAATATTTAATTATTGTTTAAGAAATGTTTTAAACTATTTTTAATAAGGCATACTCTACAAATGTAAACATTTAAACATATCTCAATCAGCTGGTTAAATGCATGTAAATTTTCACTTCACCGATCTCTTAGTTCTACCTTTTCCTTCTTATTACTATAATAAATATTAAAAATGCAGTTTTATCAAACTGGAGAGACACTAAACTATTTTGTTCTATTATAATTTTATTAAAATAGCCAACCATGATTGTATTATAGCAAGGAAGATGTATTTTACTATCTGTGGCCTGTTGCCCTTGGCAAGGACAAGGTCAAGGTCCTGAGCTAGGAGCCAGCCAGCAGCAATAGGAAATCCCGTCTGGGGCTTACAACAGTGTGACTGTGCCTCTTTGCCTATTCTTATCCTTGTTTTCTCCATTCTGCCATCTGCCATGCACCTATGCAGAGATCCTGAATCACAAATTTGCTTTTTCTTCCCCTAGTTTTGCTGAAAAACCTCATTCTCTAGTCTTTACAAGCAACCTCATTTCTAGCTTTTCAGAATGAAAAATAAATAAATAAATAAATAAATAAATAAATAAATAAATAAATGCATCATATTTTAAGAATGTCTTCTCTTATTTTCAAATATAGCTATACCAAGTTATAAATACCATAAGAAATGTAGTAAATAAAACAATTGAATCTTACCTGGATAAAGACTGGCAGAGGCATCTGTTTTCTAGACTTTTTATTTGGTAGAATTTTACATTCCTAATTCAGGAAAGCTCAGTTATGTTGGGACACCAGGGAGAACACACAGGAATGTATGTATATGTGGCTGTATGTGAGTGTGCGTACATGTGTGTATCCCTTAAAATGAGCATCTACACATATGAGAATTCGCACAAAGCTGTATTGTGTTGGGTCTATTCAGAACAATCAGTGACCTATTAGAATAAATAAGTGCCAATAATAATATGGCACTTATTTTCTATTTCTTTTATGTTCAAGTAGGAGGAGTTCATGAGTAGTTCAGGACCCTTCCAGCTTTATGAACTCCTCATTCATAGTACTTGCCAGGTTAACCACCAGTGAATGAAAAGCAAATGCAAGCAGTGTGCTTTCAAAGTAACTTTCATCTGATCTCTCCACCTGAGGGGGAGCCTGGAATAGACTATGATATGCTAGAGGAACATGGCTAAGGAGTTGGTTTTCATTTTCATAAGTTAACCTGACACAATCGTAATGACAGGTTAGTATTTTTAACTTATTGTCAAAATCTTTAATTAAATATACCTGTTGGTGTTCTTTCTTGGAACCAATAGATGGTATGTGGTGACTATCTTCCTCATCTTTACTCTAGAATCCTGGTGCAATACCTAGCATTTAACCGATAACTCAAATATTTATTGAATGAATAATGCTTTGAAAATATTACCAAGTGAAAACATAAATATCCACAAGTAGCTTATCAATGTCCTGAGTGACCTATCATAAAGCCACAAACTCAGAGAGAGAGTGCAGGTCTCCATATGTGCTTTAAACACTTGAGACAACTGCCCATATTTAAAGAAAAGCTAGAATGGTAGGTGTGAAAACACAAAGGAGAAAAATGCCTTTCCTCTCTCGTTTGACCTAAAACTCCAGGAAAGTTGTTAAAAACAAAGGCATTCAATAGCCTTCCTCAGGCTCCCAACAAAGTGCAAGCTGGAAAATTTGCCATTGTCAAAGAGGGTAGATAAGTTTCCATGAGGTAGACCTGTACCACTCAGTGGTACAGGAAAGAGAGAACATGGGCCAGGTTCGGTGATTTTCTTTAAATATGGCAAATTTCTTTTTTTTTTTTAATTAAAAAATTTTGTATTTAAGTATATCATTCATACATATACATACATAAACAATAAGTATGAACTTACAAAACAAACATGCATATCGTCATCCAGGGCTCCCATAAATCACCCCACCACTAACACCTTGCATTGTTGTGAAACATTTGTTACAAACCATGAAAGAGCATCATCAAATATATTTTTAACTACAGCCAATATCTTACATTTGATGTATTTTTCCATATTGAATATAGTCATCCTCAAGTATGAATTTATTAAATAATGACTTCAGAGTGCCCTCTGCACCTCTTCATCAGCATGTAAATTCAAGAGTGGATCCATGGCAGAACAAGCCCAGATTGGAGAAAATCACATCTCCATTTTGCTGGACCACTGTTTTCCCGCTTTCAACTCATAAACGTTATCTCCTCTCAGAAAAGGACACTAAGCTTAGGATGTGAGAGGGGCACTGAGGGAACAGGTGTTCCTTCACCCTCCCAATCAGATACTGAACTGAGAAGAAAAACCTTCTCCGTCAGCTTCTTTGCCCTCTTGCTCACCCATCAAAGAATATGTGACATGAATTTCTTCAAGCAAATAGTCACTGAATTCTTTTAAGAGGGGAAGATGCAGCACTTTTTTATTAAGAACAACAAATCAATCATGAAATGAACCTCATGAAATAAATTTTGCAGTTAATATGAGATGTACAACTTGACAAACGATTCAGCAAATATAATTATCTACAAGGCTTGTTTAGAAGAAAAACAAAAAGCTGTACCAAAGAGTTGCTTTAACTGGTTTTCCCTAAGCTTTTGCTAGATTTGTAACTAAATTTCACTTAATTATTAACTGTGTCTTTCTGTAATTAATCTTACTCCCTCTTCCCTTTTCCTTTATTAATGCCTAAATGGAAGTCTTAAATGACTAACTGATAACCTTATATTTTTTCTAAAAATAGATGTTTAATACAAATAGCAAACCTCTATATATGGTACACAGGGTTTTTTTCCCAAATAATATGCAAATATACTAAATGTTTCAAAAAACACAAACTATAGGTTCATCAAAATGAAGGTATTAAAATAATAAAATTTTACATTTAAATTATGTCATTTTATAAGATTTATCTCCCACATCAGGAAGATTTTTTTAAATTATTCTAATAAAGTTTCACAAGCTCATCAGACTCGATGTGGATTTAAGATAGTAGAGGGAAAAACTTGTGGAACCAACATACCTTTAAGATTCAGTGGGAAAAAAGCATTTTCAATAATCTCAGCTCTCCATAATAAAAAAAAAGGAAAGAAAGCCACCCATCAAATTACACAGAATATTAGATAATACATTCCAATCCACCTTTGTATGAAAGCACCGCTTATGTTTTGACAGAGCACAGTACCAGCGTGACATGGCAGAACAAATGTGATATTTTGCTGTGCCCTACCTTCTCAGGGAGAAATAGGCCACTTCATCCTGTAACTTTCCACAAAACCTTTCAGAGAGCACCTTAAGAATTTGGAGGTTATAACAGGGTTTGTTGGTTCAACTGACCTACTAGACAAAAGCCTAAAGTTAAAATTAAACCTGATTTGATGTTACAAAGAAAAGTAATTTTTAAGGAAACTGCTCCAAGGTTATTCTTGTCATCTGTAATTTTAGAGTAGTAAATGGAAAAAAGTGAACAAACAGAGTGAAATATACTAAAAGATGATTGTTATTTGCCCTGAATGAAAGCATTCCATTTGTGTTTAAAATTCTCCAGAGAAAATTCACAAATCAGTATGTTTTGGAGCTTAGATACAGCAGCCAGATTTAATGCCACTGACTGATGGGTAAAGGTAATCAAGTAATCCCTGTATAGCTATAGAGTTTTTAAGAAAGCAGCAGGGGCCGGCTGTAGCCCAATTGGTAGGGCGCCGGTTTACCACATAGGAGACCCCGGGTTCGGTTCCCAGGGCCTCCTCGAGAGGGCAGACCACCTTGAGAAGGCAAGCCGCCATGGGCAGGGCAAGCCCCCGTGAGCAGGCAGGGCGCTGTGCGGTGAGCTGACTCGGCAGGTCGCCGCAGCGGGGGGATACAAGCAGACACAGAAGAACGCAAGAATGAACACAGCAAGAACAAGCAGAAAAGGGGGGGGATATGTAATAAATAAAAAATAAATCTTTTTTTAAAAAAAAGAAAGTAGCAAATTTTATAATTTATATTCAAGGAATTTTTATAATTATTTTAGACCATTCCTGATTTCTTCTAGAAAAAACAGTTATTAAAAATCTTATTCTTCTAATAAAGAACCCCTCTCTACTCTACCCCCATATTAAGCAGTTTCCACAACTCTTTTTCTATTCCAAGTCTGCCACCTGGAATTCTCCAACTCCTCTCTCCTAAGCTCCCCAGCCAAACTTCTGGACATCATCTACACCTGCTAGCTTCATTTACTCATCTCCCCTTGTATCCTCAACCTACTGCAACCTGTCTTCTCTGACCACTACATACAACAGCAAAAATATTTTCTTTAGTGGCCAAATATCATTAAATGTAATGAACAATTTTCAGCCCTGCTCTTCCTTAACTTCTCAGCAGCAACACTGCTGATGACTCCTTCTCTTCCCAGGGTTTCTAGATACCACATTCCCACAGTTTTCAGTAGAGTATAGAGAAAGAGCCCACAAATTCTGAAGCCAGAATGCCTGGATTTAAACCAGTTCAGCCAAATGCTAGTTTTGTGACTGTCTGCAAGTTTTTTTTAACTCTCTGGAGCTCACATATTTTTCATCTGTAAAATCAGGGATAACAGTTACCCCAAACTTCATGAAGATTGACTTTATTAAATAACGTAAAGCACATGCAACAGTGTCTGGCACATAGTAAGTGGTATAGACATCTTAGCTTTAATCACTTTTATTACTTCCTCCTACTTCTCAGGTCACTCCTTTGCTGGTGTTCATCAAGGTTTGTTCCTAGACTTCCCTCTCTTCACAAACTGCAATAATGTCCTTCCTCTTTCTGATGAGGACAACACATATTACTTAAACTTCAAACACATACATGCAACTGCCTGCTGGATGTCTCAAAATCAACATACCCAAAGCTGAATTTATCTTCCTTCCAAGCCCGTTCCTCCTCCAGTGTTCCCTTTCTCTAAAGGTGTGATCACCACCCACCCCGTCTTCCACTCTAGAAACCAGGAATCACGTATGGCTCTGTCATTCCCCTCTTCCTCCAAATGCAAATAAGTCCTGCATATTCTACCTCCTGAATATCCCTTGAACACATCCTCTCCTCTTCTAACTCTTTACATCAGCCTAGTCCAGCCATGACTATGACTCTCTAGGACCACTCAACAGCTTCCTTGTCTGTCTCTTTGCTGTCAGCCTTATGCTTCTCGAAACATGTTTAATATAGAAAGGGAACATTCTTACATGTCTGGTCATGTCTCAATCCCACATTTAAAATCCTTTAGAGTAATCATAACTACATCATGCAAAGCACTTCACAGTGTAATTTGGCCCCAGCATACTTCTTAAGACTGGTTTCTTATTCTTCTCCCTATTACGCAACTTGCAACTCTTCAATCTGTCACTTCTGGACACTCACATATGCTGTTTCCTCATCTGGGAAATTTCTCCCCATTCCCACTCCATCAACCTCCACACATCATTTGGCTAATTCCTCTCCAGAGTCGGGTATCGTTTTAATCATCTTTTCTCAAGGTCACTTTTTCCAATACCCAATCTATGTTCGATATCCTTGTCAAAAGCTCAGAAAATACATAAATAATAATATTTCTCATATTTTATTCAAATATTTAAAGTAAACACACAGATAAATTATGTAATTACAAACTGTGCTATGTAGGGAAATGTCTGTTTCTCTCAACAGACTGTAATCCCATGAGGTCTTGTAATCCTCTGAGCTCAGTGCTTGAAATAGTGTGTGTGTGTGTGTGTGTGTGTGTATACCCAATGGAAAAAAAGAATATCATCAAAGCCAATGGAAGTTTGAGAGAAGAGGAAGAGAGAAAGACAGCCTAATTTAATATCAGTAATTGCCGGCTAGATACTCAAAGGGCCATGACAGCACCACCTATCTCCATGCACCAACATTGCACCTCCAATGTCATCTCCATAGTTTTGATGAAATGAAAGGTAATTCATAAAATGTCTAGATAACCCCTGATATATGTTTTGATTTGGTCAAATGTTAATAAGTTGCTGCACAGGTTATACTATGCATGCATTGAACTCTGTTCAAACTAAAAGATCACAAAGGTCTTAGAAGCTAAAGGCAAGTGCCACTTATATAAACAGGTACAGGACATTGAAATACAAACAGTATGTGAAAAATGATTTTGAAATTTTAAAATCTGTCTATAATGATCCTGCTTTAGAGCGTAGGGTAAGAAAGGATAACCAGATAAGGTTGCTATAGGGAGAACTGACAGACTAGAATATGGGATAGGTTAAAAAGAACTTTTTATCTTCTTGCTCTCTTTCTCTTACCCTCATCTTGCCCCTCCATTTCTTATTCTTTCTTTCCCTTTCTCTCCTTCCTCTCTCCCCAATTGTTGATACACTACATTACTCATTTAATATCAGAGATGCCCTTTGAATTGGAAATTAGTACAAAAATATCAAGCTAGAATCAAAAGATTTTCTTACATAAAAAGAAAAGTATGATTGGTGTTGAAATTAGTCTCAGATCAAATAAGAAATGTATAAACAAGGAAATGATACAAAATGTCCTTTAGAAAATAACTAAATTATTAAATTGCTCTATAAATTAATGTCGGGTAATTCTTAGCAAGGGCAGAATAAATTTCATGGAAGAGAGTTAATAAAAAATGTTTTAACTCGTTTTCGATTAAATCAATAGTATGTAATTTGGAAAGCTAAACAATTATGACAAGCTCAAGAAGCTGGTCTCAGGGCTATGAGGCCTAGTCATAAGCAGATTTAAATGTTTTAACTTAAGCATAACAACACTATTTCTCCTGTAAATGATTCCTGAGAACTTGTTTGGAGGTTCTAGCAAGTAACTAGGGCTACCCACAGACACTTGAATAGAGGATAAACTTATCTAAGAAGTGCTTCACTTTTGCAGAGTATACAGATTTGGAAGTGACAAACATGGAATAGTGAAGAGAGAGATAACACACGCTTATGAAGACCTATCAAATACGGTCTTTGCTCAATGACATTGAAAGGAGACCATTCTTATACACCTTATCCAAAGTTGTAACTCTCCACCATACTCTCTATTCCATCGTTCTCCTTGGCCATTTCCTCAATCTAATACAAAACATATTTTATTTTTTCACTTGGTTTATTGTGTGTCTCTCTCAATCAGAACATAAGTTTCATGGCATCAGGGATGATGTCTCAATCTATTGCATTCACTGTTGTATTCCCACAGCTAGAACAGGACATGGCACAAAGTATATGATCGATAAATATTTGTTGAATTAATAAATGAAATCAAATCAACCTTTCGAATCAATATGGTAACCAATAGGGTATCCAGATTACTTGTATACCCACATGGTTCAGTTTAATATAACTAGATGTCTTGCCATAGATTAAATTTATGAACAGTTGTCTTATAGAGGTCAATAAGTCTCCTTGATCACCCAAGAAAGACAAACCACATCTAAGTCACTGTAGAATGGGCTCCTCAGGAACTGCTCAAACTTAGATGAGTAGATGTCCAAAAGAAGGTGTATTAGTCAGCCAAAGGGGTGCCTTCACAATATACCAATAATTGGTTGGTTTTTAGAAAGGGTATTTATTTGGGGTAGACGCTTACAGTTACCAGGCCACAAAGCATACGTTCTTCCCTCACCAAAGTCCATTGGCACATGTTGGAGCAAGACAGCTGCCAACGTTTGCCAGGGGTCAGGTTTCTTGGTTTCCCGAGGCTGCGTTTCTCTCCAGGCTTACTTCCTTTGTTTCCTCCACAAGGTCAGCTGTAGACTATCAGGTGAACGGCTCACTTTTCTACTCCTGGGGCATCCCCTCCAACATCAGAACTGCTTCTCAAAAACTGCTTCTCAAATCTGCCTTTGGCCTTGCCTTTTATACTTGAGACCACACCCACCGAGGGGTGGGGCTCAACGCCCTACTGACGCGGCCCAATCAACACCCTAATCATAACCCAATCATGCCCAGAAGAACAGATCAGTTTACAAGCATGATTCAATATGGATTTTTGGAATTCATAATTATATCAAACTGTAACAGAAGGTATATAATAATCCTCTTTGTGTTTGAGAGTCATAAAGGAGAAAATGGCTTATACCGGGTTGAGAATAGGGAAATGGAAAGTAGTGAACATTCTAAGTCCTTAAGATGGTGGATATCTGCACTTGGCATGACCTGATAATCCAGAACAAACTTGCAACCCATGTGGAGGGACTATTGCAAATAGGCCTGGATCAAGAGCTGGAGTACAGGGACAAATTAAACTGCTATTGTCATTCCCCAAATAGTTAAATAAAATGTTGCTCTCTAATACCCTGAGTCACCATATGACTCAGTGTATGGGGATCTAAGCCCCAGTGTTGGAGATGGGCTGAGACAGATTGAATACCATCCACCATTCTCTACCCGGCCCCACTGATTTGCCCAAATATACATCAAATATTCTAATACTGTCAGATTGGTCATTTATCATATATGCCTCCCCCATATCTTGCCTTTTTA
>PVKH010027543.1:0-12999 GCA_004027955.1 Chaetophractus vellerosus | reverse complement strand
GAGCCTCTCTGTTGTGCTTTCTTTGTGGAATGATCTTCCAGAAGCCAGCTAGGATATAGGAGGTATAGTCACTTGACTGCCAAGTTTAACCAGAAGTTAGAAGATTAATTTTCCATTTGTGATTGCATTAGTCTTACTTCTGATGCCAGTAAATATTACTAACAAACTGACAAAATATTGTTAGAAACATTAGTTATGAAGAAAATAGTAAAACCAACCAGATGAAAAGATGTTATATTGCTTCGTTATATATTTGGCAGGATCCGTAACTGCTACTGCTCATTGAATGATTTAAGAATCAACACACTTTGAAAAATTATGCCAGTGGTGTTTTTTCATCATAATGTGAAAGATATACAGATTAAATATTTATTCCTCACTGATCATGGCCCTTACTCTACATTCTCCGTATACTTTGCTTTTTGCATGCAGAGTCTTTCATAACCACCTCTATTCCTATGAACTTCCACTCTGATGAAATGGGGATAGATGTAAACTGCTATTATTTTTTACCCAGTAAGATCCTGGGGCCCAGCCTGGGAAATGACATTCCACTAAGAATCTGTTCACTAGACATAGAGCGGTAGTAAAAGGGAGAGATTCTTCAGGGCTCTTGCTTTTAGACCGCAGTTGGGTAAAAAGGAATAAACCAATGGCAGTCTTACAGAGCTCTGCAGTCAATTTGATAAACTTATATTATGGTATGGGAAAAGAAGGAGCTAGAAGTATACCGTTTCAGTTGTCACGTAAGTCTGTGTTTCCTGTTCATGCCCCAAACTATTGACATTCAAAATGCATTTCTGACACCATCTGTTTTAATTCATCTTGGATTGCATAGAGGAGGAAAAATGCAATTGTTTGGAAAATTTCCGCTTAAAAATATAAAATGAATCAGGTTTTCACTAATATGGTTTTCATGAATTACACGTCACACAAATTAAAATTTCTTTTCTTATTTTTCATGAGGCCCTTTGGTTCAGGTCTTCTTCACGTGTCCTTTTCTCTTTATTTACCTTCCTTCTATCTTTCTGTCTTGCATTTTATTTTAATAAGATAGGCCTTTTAAACTTTTTCTAATGGTTCACTATCCATAAATATCTGGTTTTTAATTGAGTGTGAAAATAAAATGGAGAAAATATTTTGATTAAGGAAAGACATGTGAATTCCTATTTTACCATTCCAGATTGCTGACTTAATCTAGTTGAGTTTGAATATTAATATGATGAAATAACTAAGGAAATACAGATGTTTATTCCAATGATTTTTTTAAACAGAAAATTGTGTTTATTTTCTTATTTCTTGCTTCAGACTAGACAGGAAATAACTTCTAAAATGAAACCTTAGTCACCTTAAGAAAATAAACACATATTATGAATAATTACTTTTCTGGTGACTTTAATAAGATGTGAGTTAATTTACCTTTAAATGGTTTTGTAATGTTTCTCATTGGTTTTAGGAAAGCATTCTTTGTAGAGTCATTCCATGGCATGAAAAATGAAACCGCTTATACTTATCCTGTTCTTTCATTTATTCCTGCACTGAATGGCATATACCAGATACTTTAAAAGGGAGGGAGTAGACAGTAGGCACCAGACAGGCATGTGGGAGGTAAACAGTGGAAGTGTAAATAGGCTATGTTTTCAGTGTCTGAAATTATATGAAGGAAACAAACACGGTGCTGAAATAGATTGTGTGAGCCAGGATATTTAGTTACAGTGTGGTACTTAGGCAGAAACTTCACGAAGAAAAGCTGTCAGCTGTGTGTAGTGCCAGGACGGTGTCATTCCAGGCAAAGGAACACCCTTTACTGAGGTTTTACACTTGAAAAAAAGCCTGCGGTCTTGGAGGTAGGGAAGTTTGATGAGTGTGGGCGGGAATGGTATGAGATGAGCAGTAATGGGAGCCCAGTCGTTCAAGGACCTGTAGTTGGCAGCTGAGTTTTGTTTGGAGTGTGTTGGCAAACCACTGGAGCAGATTAGATAGATGAGTGAGTCAGTAATCCAGGGAAGAGGTGATGTGGCTTTAACTAGGAGGCTAGCGCGGAAAGGGAGGAAAAATGCTCTATATTATAGGTGACGTTTTTAGGACCTGCTGACAGATTATATTTAGGGGTAAGGGAAATGGAGATATGAAAAGACATTCCTCGATTTTTGATTGAACAACTTATTGGGAAGGTTTAATGAGATGGGATAGACTTGGAAGGAAATGGATTTAGAGAGGAAATTCATGAATTCAGTTTTGCACGTGATGAGATCTTGGTAAATCTAATGGGAGATAGTCTCGGGTTGGATATACACATTTTAGTCCTTGTATTTGGAAGGTTGGAAATAGATGAGGGTCCTGAAAAAGAAGTGTAAGCAGAATGTAAGGGTGACCATCTCTTAATCCGGAGAACTAAAACCTTTGGGGTGAGGTAAAAGGAAAGTCAGCAAAGATACTGAGAAGCACAAGGGAAGCAGAATAGCAAGTGGTCAAGGAGCACGTGGCACGATTTGAATAGAATAGCAGGGTGGTCACAGATTGGCGGTAGAGTGGGAGGAATAAAGAAGAGCTCACCCGCAAGTTGTTGGAATCTAATTCCAGTGGAGTAAACTAGAAAACTAAACCAGGCTGGAGTGTTGATGAAGTGACTAGGAAGAGAAATAGGAGTTTTGAAAATTCATAGTGTAATTTTCCAAAAATTACGCTATGAAGGAGGGCAGGAAAATGGCAGTAGCTCAATAGGCATGTGAACCTGAAGGTAAGTTTTTCTTCTACTTATTGATATTTTTCTGTCTGCATGCTTATTAAATTTAGGAGAGCAGTATATTATTTGTATGGTAATAGGAACACTACATCTGAGAAAGAAAGAAGAGAGAAGATATTTAGGAGATAGGGCATTAATTAAAGGAATAAATTATTGCACAATCACCTGTAAAGAGACTTATTTTTAAATAGATGTGGAGAAGCAATTGGGTATAGATAAGTAAGTTTCTTTGAACATCTAATTTCTTTATGAAGTATGTGGTGAGTTTGTCCACTGTGGCAAGCTCTGGAATGAACTTCTTCAAGGAGTGGCCTCTGAATACCACAGCTGGAAATAATCACTTCCTCAGAACTCCCAAAGAACTTTTCTGTTCTTCCTTTCGTATACCTATTACTATCTTGTGTAACGTGTGCGTCTCATCTCCCTCTTGAAAGAAGTATTTATATCGGATTTATTCTTGTGCCCCTCAAAGGACCTAGAAAAGGTTCTTGCATCTAATTACGTAATAAATGTTTATTATATTAACATATAGATTTCATTTGGTTTGCTTTTCTGCTGGTGATTTTGAGATGAGCCCAGATATACTTCAGCATTTTTGTTCTATCTCCATGAAGCAGCTCTCTCTCTTTCTCTCTCTCCTTCCCTCCCCGCCTCGCTTGTGTGCTCTCTCTCTCTCTCTCTCTGAAGTTGACTGGGTCTGTTCAGAATAGATCCTGTGATCTTGACTTTATTATAAGCATGAGAGCATCTAAATTTGTAGTCCCATTTTTTGCTTCATTTGTGTGATGAGTAACAGCAGAGATAAAAAAATTTTTTCCAGGATATTTATGAAAGAAATGAAATTCATTTCTTATTTTTTTGGGGGGTGGATAAATAAAGAACACTAATTCATCTATCCAAAAATGAAAATACAATTCAGTAGATACATTGACCATACTGAAATGTGCCTAACATTGATAAATATAAAATATTGAATTCTCCCACCATTGAATTAAAATAAAACTAGGCTGGCTAATTCTTCAACTATATTTTTTGGGCCAGGAAGAGAATCAAATGTTTGAATTTTATTTGTGTCTGTTAAATTGATAGTTTCCTCTTGTGAATCTTTTAGCATGAATTCTGCCTATTGCTAAGGGAGTATTGTAGAATGTAAGTATTTAACTCTGACTTTCATGGGTCAGCTTTTAAAACTGAATTAAAATTTGGCTCGGTGTTACACTTTTGGTAAACTGAAATCTTAGCTTTAGGTTATGGAGTGTGCTTGAATGTTTCAGTATTGTGATATGAATGATATTTTCTCTCATTCAATATGGACTTTTATTTATCCACATACTTCTCAGAAAAAGTAGATAAGAAGTATCTGTGTAAAGAGAAGTAAACTGAGTCCTCAACACAATGCTCATTTGTTTCCATTGTGATCTATTAGAACTAAGAGAATTTGTCCAGGATAATTATAGAAAATACTTATCTCAAGCTATCCAAGTATTTTAAAAAATTCTCTGAGTGTGAAATTTTGTCTTCTTTTAAAATGGAATATTTTTTTATTAATGCTCACCCTACCACAATATCATTTGTGATGATATACCCTGCTGAAAATACTAAAAAAGGTGAACTGCATAGGGGAAATCATTGTTAATTTAGGTTTCTGAATAGTAGGAAATTGAGAAACATATTGTAGCATGATCATTCCATAAAGCAACCTTGAAACTTGGCAATGGGTTGAGCAGAGTTGTTCCTAAAATAAGTAGTTAGAGGTTAAGGAGTAACTGGCTTGATAAGGGAGTATTTGTGGTTTCCCTAATGTAAGTGGTTTTCCCAAAGCTGACTCAGTGATACTTAATGGTGAATTAGGTACAGTGATAAGCTCTAGTCATTGTTCCAGCTTGCTTATTTACTGAGTGTATGTCCTCAGTTTAGTCTAACCACCCATTTCCACATCTGTCACACACACACACAAACACACATACAGCCCTTCTAGAACCAGAGTGCAATGATCAGGACCAAAGAATGACGCAAGTATAAATGCTTTTGCTACTCTAAAATAAATACTTAATATAGGCTTTAAAGATAGAGAGAAATTTACCAGCTCTAGTAAAAATGCAAAATGAAATTTTTGTGTTTTCAGACAGTACTTCTGGTTAAATAATTCAACTTTGTTTTACTCAACATTGTTTCATAGCAACATATTCTACTCCCTGCCACTTTAGTAACTAGTCCGGAATCCTTTAGGCACAGAAGCACAGAAGCAATAATAAACTCATCTGAAAATAATTGCAATATACAAATCAGGTGTGCCTTAAAACTTGCAAATTCCTTGGAAAGATCAAACTTCAAGAGCTGATAATTAATATTATTTCTCACCTTGCAAAATAATGTATATAACATCAAGTATTCAAACTCCATGAAAATAAAGACCTTGGTTACAAATAGCACGCCTAGAACAGTCCATGGCACATAGTAGGTCATTCAATAAATATTTTCTGAGAGACACGAAATCATCATTTTCTCTCCATTGCTAATGATTTAAAATATTGATTAGGTTCAGGTTGATGCCTAGTGTACCAGTCTTCTTTCCTCTATGCTTTACAAATATTACTGATTAACACACAGATCAGCTTTGTCAGGTAAAGTTTATTACATTTTATAAATAGGGAACCATAGGATTGGCAGTATTATTATTATCGTTATCTACACTAATAAACACTTCCTATAGCAAGTACAGGGCTGTTTACATACCCTGTTTCACAGGAGCTCGTTTAATCATTGCAGCAACCATCAAATTTCAGGTAAGGAAATGAGACTTGCATGTCCCACACACAGTAAGTGGAGAAGCTAAGATTCAAACTCAGGTATATCTGTGACCAAAACACATGCTCTTAGGATTGTACCAGATGTGTGGTTCTTCGAAGCTTAAAAAACTCAGAATTCAGCCAGAAGTTTTGTTAGAAATGTATCTCTGCATATATATGTGTGTGATTTTAAATAATGTACACATTTGTTTGGGGAAATTGAGATTTCACAAACAGCACAGGTTTAAGGAAATGATAATTAACATTACAATATGCTTTGAGAATTAAACCTATTTTATAGCTTAATGAATATCCCTTAAAATAATTATTGCCCACATGTTCATTGCGATTGCCACTATGAACTATAGATATACTTGAATGGCTAATATATAAAAGCCACGAGGCTATGCACTTTGCATACATTATTTAAGGCCATAAAGCTTATTTCAAAAGCCAAAGTTGAAACTAGTCATAGAATAGGAAGAAGATATTGTAAACAATTTTTATATATCAGTGACGTTATTAAACTTTGGGGTCACAGGGGATAAATCAAATAACATGCTTAACTCCAAGATTTAATTATAAAACTATTGTTGTGTGATACTGGCATGAAGGCAGACATAAAGACCAATGGAACAGTTCCAAAAGTCCAGAAACAGACCCAAAACATATGGCCATGTGATTTGCAGCCAAAGTGTCAGGGCAGTACATGGGGGAAAGGATGGGCTTTTCATTAAATTGTGCTGAATAAATTAGATTTGAGAAAAATAGAATCTTGACCCCTACATTACACCATACTCAAAAGTAAATTCTAAGTTAAGTATAGGTCCAAATGTGAAAAGTAAAATAGTAAATCTTCTAGAAGATAACAGGATGGTGTATATCTTCACAACCTTGGAGTAAATCAAGATTTTTAAAAAGATATTTAAAAAGCACTAACCATAAAGAAAATAATCTTACTTCATTGATCTGCTGTTCCTCCAAAAACACTGTTGAGAGAATGAAAATACAAGCCATAGAAGAAGATATTTGCAAAATACTTACTCAGCAAAGGACATACATTCAAAATATATTAAGAACTACCAATTAAAAAAGAAAAAAGTCAACCAAAGTGAGCACACATTCTCAATAGGGAGGGAAACCCCATGCCCCCAAATCATGAAAAAGTGTTCAAACTCATCAGTCATCCAGTGAGTGCACATTAAAACCACAATGAGATATTATCACACACACACCAGAATGGCTGAAATGTAAAAACTAACAGCACTAGTGGCCAAAGATGTGGAGCAAGGAAACTCTTATATTTGGTGCTTAGAAACATAAATTGGTATAATCACTTTGGAAAATGGTTTGGCCATACCTGTAAAGCTGAATACATGCATACTTCATGAGCCAACAAGTCCACTTTCCAACAAAGATGCAGAGGTGTGTTAATCCAAAAGCATCACTTGTAGTAGCTTGCCCAACGGAAAACTGTTTCACGAAGGGATGAATTTCACAAACATAATGTTGAGAAAAGGAACCCAAACACAAAAGATTATGCTTATTTACTATAGAGGTTCTATTATATAAAACTCAAAAGAAAATAAAAACCTGATAACGTTGGTAGAAATCGGAATAATTCTTGGTTACATTTGGTGGAGAGTTATGAGTGGGATGGAGAACGAAGAAGGCTTCTGGGATGTGTACATTTGTTCTGTATCTTGATCTGGATATGACCACAAGGATTTGTTCAATTTGTGACTATTTCTCAAACTGCATATTTATGATTTATTCAATTTTCTACATAAATCTTATACATTAATTAAACGTTTATTTTGAAATAGCATTATTATTATTATTACTTCCAGTATTAACTTGCATTAGCATAAATTGTTCTTTATGAAGAAAATAACTTTTAATAAGAAATAATTTTAATAACCCACTTCATTATTTTATTTCAAAATTTTCCTGAATAAATATTTTTTAAACAATAATTAAAACTTGCTTTTGAAGCTAGTTGAATTCTTCAGCAAGAAAAAAATTATAAGCAGTCAAAGGAAAATAGTTATGAAACATTTTGAATTTACTTACCTAGGAAGACTGGGTCTAAATTGCTACATTCACTTTTCATTATGAAACAAGGGAACACTTTTCTTTCTTTCTTTTTTTTTTTATTTTCTCTTTTTTTATTGGGGGAACACTTTTGAGAAATTCCTGTGTAAAAAGAAAAATAGTATCATAAATAGCCAAAAAATAAATCTTCCTAAGACTATTTCAATGACTAAGTCCAGCTGCTGGCGATACTTTAGACTCATTCGCTCATTCCTTCTGCTGTCCCTAGGGATTTTACTAATTTTCAGCCCTCTGGCATGTTCTGAAGAGGGCAGTGAATGACCTATACAGTGAAATTACTGTGTCTGACAAAACAACTCAGCCAACTGCAGGGTTCCTGACAGCAGCACTAGTGGCACGCTGGACCAGATCGTGGTTCTATATGTAGGCGCCGGTCCTGGGCATTGTAGCACTCCTGGCCTCTTCCCCTAGAGCCAGCAGCATCCCTCCACCGAGTTGTGAAACCAAAACTGTCTTCAGACCTTGCTAAATGTCCCCGGAGGGGCCACATCAATCCTAGGTGAAAACCATTGCCCTACTGCTAAATTTGTGTAGTAAGTTTTGATTCCATGGCATTTTCTTGTTGTATAGTAAGTAATTGTATTCGTTATGGTTGGCGTCAATACTTGGTGCTATTTTTGCAAGTATGTCTGGAAGAAGAAAGGAATTAATATTTCTGAGATCATTTTGTCCTTGTACAATGAAATAAACTGGGGTCGATGATTTCATTCCAGAGAGAGATTAGAGCAAGAGGTTTTCAGTGTTCAGTGGAAGAAATCAGTGTACATAGAGTATCTTTGTTTTCCATTATGGTGATTATGGAGAGATAACTGATTAATTGTCTCCCTCATTGTTAATTTAGAAAGTTAACTGAAAAAAAACCCCATGATTTAAAGTGAATATTTAAAATGATTTATGAGAGCCAGCTTAACTTTAGATTTTGCTCAAATAAATATTCAATTTTTCATTTGTCACATATAGGCCAAACTAGAAAGTGACTTTTTAGTTAAAATAAATAAATTAATAAAGTGTACTATCAATAATAGATGTTTTTTAAAGAGTCCATTCTAAATTCTCACATTATTTTCAGCATTTACAAGGAAATTCACAGGGCAAGGTAAAAATTAAAACTTCCAATATTAAACTGAAATTTAAATATCTGCTTCCAGGGTTAGCTATCTGTGACACATCAGGTTGGTGTAGACCTGGATGATGGGTGACCTGAAGGTGAAAGAATCCTGACTCTGACACCTTCACTGAAACATTAGGTAAAATGATAAATCGCTTACAAATTTCCATACCTCGGAAGGATATAGGCATACTGGACCACTTGAACTTCCATCTTTATTTATGCTTCTCTACCAAAGACTGATTTTCTTTCAGTTCTACTATTTTTTTCATTTATTACAAAGATATACTGGACAGTTAGGCCTGTGACCCTTTTGGCTATTTCATTAATATACAGTAGCAAACCTTTTTTTGATGGACTCACCCATTTTTATCTGTTTCATAAGGGTATGTGCTTTCAGTGAAAGGAAATTTTCCATAATTCTGGTGTATCCGTTTTCCCATGAATTTTGAACTTCGTGGAATTATTAAATGAGTGCCAAGTTTAGAGCTATAGTTAGGATAGCTCTTTGAAAGGACTTTTGACACTTGCAGACTTTTAAAAACTACTTTGGAAAGCCTTGGACCATTACAAACACGGATACTAGATGACTGATTGGCTTCCCATTGCCTCTCTAGCCTAACTATTCTCGGAAGGTAGGACAGTCTACGTGCACGTGGACTTCCTGCCTAACAGGCATCTGGCCATGCCCTAGTCAAAGAAGAGCTGCAAGAGGGAAATTTGCTCTTATGAGCTATGTGAATAGAATGTAAATTTATTTAGGGTCTGCTGTTGATTACACCTGAACTGTTCACATAATGTTATCATTTTCCATAACTAGAGAAAATTATAGATGACAGGTGAAATCCCAAAGCTCTTTTCATCATTTAATTTCTTCTAGAACCAGAGATTTTACTTCATCTCTTCCCATTAAAATAAGAAGGGAACACTTTCCTTGAATTATCTAGAAAGGGGATGATTCCTGATTCTCTGTAGTTCCCTTCCTTCAGCGTTGCACATTCAGCTTACGTGTCTTATTTCAACTCAGCATCCTCCTCAGAAGGTCACAAAGGCTGCTGTTTGTTGATGTGTGTGTGCTGAAGTGTTCTTAAGAGTAATTGTTGGGAGCAGAAGTGGCTCAAGTGATGAGGCACCTCCCTCCCACATGGGAGGCCCTGGGTTCAGTTCTCGGTGCCTCCTAAAAAAGAAGATGAGCAGATGGCAAGCTCAAAAGACAAGGGGGGGGGGAGAAGTAAATAAATAAAAATAAATCATTTAAAAAAAGAGTAATTATTAGGCCTGATTATTATTATTAGCTCCGTACAGGTTTAAATGCAAAATTGGATTCAATTTTAGATTAATGGAAGCTTTTATTAATGTCAGATACAGATTTGTAAAGCATTTTCTTTTTTAAGCTTTATCAAATCCCTTTGGAAGATAAAAGGAATATATATTTAAGCAAATGACCTAAACATTCTAGCAAACTTTAGTGAACACAAAGACTTGAAGAAGGGTTCAGAAAGAACTTGACTTCCATTTGCATAGCATTCCCACTTAAAAGATTTAGGTGTGTTCCTGGCACAGAACCATTCCAGGTTACTGGGATCGCCTCAAATTCTGCAAAAGTAGAATATGTATATGAATATTTGATGGTTGGCTGGTAGAATCTATCCTCAGGATTTTAGTCTTCTTGTGATTCACAGAAGAGCCTCTTCAGTTACCTGAAAATTCCCAGTTCTTAGATGGCTGCTCACTTAGAGCAAAAACGCAGCAGACAAACGCCCTATGGAAATACTGCACCAGAGCTGGTAGAGTACTCAGAGTTACAGCTCAAATGGCCTGAAAATTTCTGTTTGTCTTTAAGAAAATCTCCGTACTGTGCATTTGTTCCCTAAAGATGTTATAGTGACAATAATCCCAGACCTGACCACAAGAGTATTAATATACTTGTATATCAAAGGCCTATTTGAATCATCTCAGAACTTCTCTGAGGCAAATATTTCCCCTATTTTGCAAAGTAAAATGAGGATGGAAGAGATTAACTGATTATTTAATGTCACCCAATTCATAAGGTCTGTACTCAGGAGAGAATCTGTTTCTTTTGATACTGAAGCTTGTGTTTCTTCTACACAAGTATAATAATTACTGTCTAACGGGAATAAATGTATTAATGGCACAGTCTTCAAGCCACTAATATACCATATTATCTGTGAAGGCCTGTGCTTTTCCCATCATTGTTATAGATAAGTAATTTATAAAAGGCATGCTAAATAAATTTAAAAGAAAAACAAACAAAAAAAAAAATGAAAAGGCATGCTGTCTGCAGAAGTAAGAACAATTAAGTAAATAAATGCCTGAAATGATATCAAATAATATTGATGCTAATATGCTTTAAAATGATTACTTTAAATTTTTTATAATTATTTTTGAATGTTGAATATGTTCATTATTCAAATGTAAAATATAGATGCCTGTAAAGAAGAGCATAATATAATAATTACCTATTATCCTACTACTTAAAGAAGATAACTATTAATATTTGTGGCATATTTTTTACTCTCTAAGACTATAGATACACAGGTATGTTATATGTATATTTATATATAATTTTTTGTGAAAAATTATATGTAAACCCCATGTACATATATATACAGCATACTATGTATAAATTGTTTACCTTACTTTTTCATGGACTATATTATGAACCTCTTTTCAGGTCAAAATCATCCATCTGTATCATCATTTTAGAGTGACATTACATTACTTTCTGCACTCATTTCTGCTTGTATCATGTTATTTAATCAATTCTTTATTATTGCCTGTACAGGTTGATTTTAATATTTACTTTTATAGAGCACCCCACAATGAATTTGTAAAACTATCTTTGCAGAATTATATGTTGGACAAGAAGTTTTAACTCCAAAGGGAATTTGGTGTTTCAAAATGGAGCTTTTCAACCTGTAGTACACAAGTTTCCTTGAACTGTTGTATTAATTTATACTCCCACCAGGACTGAGGAATTATAGTTTCCTTCACTTCTGCCCTCACCAAATATATGTTAATTATATTTATTCTTTGTGATTGTTCAAGATTTTTTCCCTTTTTTCTATTGAAATACCAGTTTATTTTTTCTCGTTAGCATGTTCATATAATATTTTAAGAACATTAGTTCCTAGCTCACCTGCCATGTATATTGATAATAGTTTCCTAATTTGTTTTTTATTTTGTTTACAGGGTTTTCTGCCAAACAGATATTTTACATTTTATTTTTATATTCATCCCTAGAAAGTCTTTTTTTTTCAGCCTTAGAGTATAAATATAACTTTTATTTTCTACCAGTTTTTCATGTTTTTATACTGTTTTCTCTATTGCGGATTTTATGCATTTTTTTTCTATTGATCTATTGAGGAACTTGGTGCTTTCTCTTAAAAATAAAACATTGTTATAGTTATAGGTTTTGTTTTTCACTTCTAAATTTTAAAGTTCAGAAGTAATATGCTTGCCTTAGAAATTCAAATAATACCTACTTGAAAGTTCCTTTTCACCACCATCTTTTTTCTTAACAGTTTAATGTTTATCTTTTATTATACCATATAACAATGCTGAATTGCAGCTACTCTTGGTAGGGTGAACGCTGCTTGTTCTGAAAGTGGCATTGGCATTTTCAGCTCAGATCACAACTTGACTTACTCTCACCTGAGCTATAGGGAAAGAGTTCCAGGGAGCCTCCAGCCACCCACAGTCCCTTGTCACTTCTCGAATTGTAGGGCTATTCAAGCAAACAGAGGCATACAAAAACATTTGTGATGTTTTACTTTGGACAGCACTGTCCACAAACATGCCTGTGAACTTTTATTTAAATCTCTTCTTCCAGAATCTGTTTCAGATTCTAAACATGTTTATTTGTTCAGTTTTGTGTCATATGTATGACATTTAATTGGGAAACTGTACAAGGAGATTTTGTCACTTTCATTTAACCCAATATACTCAAATAACATAGCAAATGGTGGAAAAGGGGAAAACTCCACGTTCATAGTCAATTTCACTAACTAATAAGAAGGAAGAAGTTTCATAATCTACTGCCTTTTTTAGGAGGATTTGCAATAATATAAGAAAACCACATTAGATTACCTGTCTCAAAATGTATTACAAAAATTACCTGCATCACAGTAATTTGGATTATTAAAAATAATGGCAAGGAAGATTTCCAATTAAATAATATTCCAATTTTTAGGACAAAAATATTAATTTTGTACCTCAAA
>PVKH010027542.1:0-12997 GCA_004027955.1 Chaetophractus vellerosus | reverse complement strand
GTAGAGCAAAATGCAGGAGAGAAAAAAATTTTCAAGCAAAATGTTCACATTAAAAGACTAGTAATAAATTAGCCCTTTTGCTATAAAACTTGACTGAATAATCTGAATTTTCCCTCAACATATATATGTATGTGTGTTGTAGGTGGATGATAGATAGATAGACAGACAGACAGATATACTGGCATAGATATAGGTAGATAGATATATCCATATCCATATCCATATCTATATCTTCCACAGTATGTCCAGAATCAATCTTTGTGAGGTACAATTGTTGTTTGACCAGACATCTGTCAAGTATATTTTTTTCCAAGAAGATCCTGGAGCTTCCAAGCATAGCCCGTGCTGGAGATACTTTATAGGCTCCAAAGTGAACAAGATGTTAAAAATGAACAATATTTGTCAGTCTTCTCTTGGCAAACTTTATAATTAGTGTCTATTAAGTCTTTATTTGTCACATAGTAAACGAAACTGAGGCCCTGATATTTAAATATATGCATTTAACAAATAAACAAGAAAGATTCTGAAAATAAGTACTGATGGGAAAATAAATACCTAGGTATGAGAGAAAGGGCCGGTGGAATGTTTGAAATTGAGATTAACTTGTCATTAGTAATTATTTGTCCACTGGAACCAACTCAGATTCCTTAAAGAATCTGAGGATACACATTTCACACCCTAAAACTCTCTGTTCCAGCCACATCTCTCCATCTTTCCCACCAAGCTCCAGCCTCCATGACATCTTGTTTGGAACAGTTTAATGGCCTTTTATTTTATCTGTTCTTATGTACTGAGTGAGGCTCCACCCTCCTTGAGAATCCACAGAGTAGCTAGAATTATCTTTATAAAATATCTGACTACAGTGCCCAAGAAGAAATATTTCCTTGGTCTTGGATGAAAGAGTACAAGGTCAAGCATGATCTGTCACCTTATTCCCACCACTTGAGTCTCATTTTGTACAATATTTTCCCTCATTCTCTGCTATAGTCAAATAAGTCTTTTAGACTTTGAACTTATCATACTTTTATAAATATTCGCCCCACACACACACAATCTGGAAATTTCTTTCCACCACTTCATCGCTTAATTAGATCCTGTGCATCTTTCATATATCAATAAAGACATCATTCCCCAGAGAAGTCTTCGTTAACCCCTCAACAAGGACATGAATCTTCACTACATGTAATCACAGTTCTGTGAAACTCTACGTCACAAAACATTGTAAAAATGTATTTTATGAGCTTATATGATTATTTGACATTAATACCTGTATTCCCCATTAGACTGAACATTTCATAAGGGTAGAGAATGTCACCCATCTTTCTGACAGTTGTGATTTCAGGGCCAGTAGAGCACTTGGCACATACTAGGTATACAAGAAATGTTACGTGAATGACTGAATGAAAAAACAAATGAATGAAATGAATGAGGTGGTAATTCCCTATCTTCTTCATCTCCAGTGTTGATAACTTATGAGTTTTGATATAAATAACCAATGAGTAATCACATTCAAGACCTTTACCAGACCTTCAGGAAATTATCTTCTCTTTGGCTTTCAATGAACTAAAACATTGAAAGTTAACTGAGGACAATCTAAGCCCATTTTGTTTTAACAAACAAAAAAAATATATTTAAACAAAAGAGAATGTTCATATTAAATAATAAAGGTATTGAAGCTGAGTGATGTCAAATTTCTACAACTATAATAAGTTTAAGAAAAAAGAAAGTTAAATCTTCAAATATGAAAGAAAAACAAAAATGTTTTAGCTCTCAAAGAGACCAGATCTCATTTTAGAACTCACACTAATAATGATACTGATAATGTTAAATGCTAACACTTTGCTCATAGTCATTACACATATTCAATTACTAAAAATTTCAAAGTATGGGTGCCAAAGTGGGCATTTCAGTAGCAGGTTATGATCTCTAAATATAACAAAGTCCAACGTGAAGTTTTCAACCATAAAATTTTTTTCAGTATGCCTTATCTCAGGATATGTGACAGCCCATGTCTATGACATATAGACTCTAAATACAGAGAGTTTATTTATTTAATTTATTTTGGTGACTTCCAGTTTCCTGCAAAGACCATACAGGTTATAACTCCATCCTCACAAGAAAAATACTGAAACACTGAAAATCCCTACCTTAGATCTATCAGAGAATTGAGATTATGGAACAAACCGCTGCCATAAAAAATGGAGAGACAGGCAGATGCAGAGTCGGAGCTTACCAGGAGCAGAAACCGCTGCTGCAACCAGCATCCGGTAGGAGTACTTAAAGGGCAACTGACTCCAAGCTGGAGACTGAATGTGGACTAGCTTGAGAGAGAAAAGCTCCTAGAGCCCCAGCTTTGGGGCATCTCCCCCCCACCCCCGCCACCGCCACCATTTTGAGTTTTACCTCAGGAGCCCTACCAAGCTTTCATTGTGACGTATGGGAGCCCTGTGCGATGTTACGTGTGTTTGTTTTGTAAGTTCTCAACTTTTACTATACACTTATTGTTTATGTATGGCCATGTATGATTGATAGACTTCAATAATTTTTTAAATGAAAAAACAAAGATAATGGCATGCATTATTCAACCTATCCAAAAAGTGGGAACAACCCAAGGGTCCGTGGACAGAAGAATGGATAAACAGACTGCCAATGGAATATTATTCAGCTATAAAAAAAATGAAGTGCTGATACGTGTTACGATATGGATGAATGCTTGAAAAAATGATAGTGAAATAAGCTAGGTACAAAATGAAAAATATTGTATTATTCCATTTTTATGAAATATCTATAACAAGCAAATTCATAGAGACAAAGTATTTTAGAGGAGTTGGGGAGAATAGGGAGATAATGCTGTTGGTGATGAAAATAACTTGTTAATGGATAGTGGTGACAGTAGCACAACATTGTAAATGTAATTAATACCACTGAATTGTACACTTAAAAATGGTTAATGTGGCTCAATTGGTTGGGCTCTGGTTTACCACATGGGAGGCCCTGGGTTCAGTTCCCGGGGCCTCCTGGAGAAGGCAAGCCACTGCGAGCAGGCAAGCCGCCATGAGCAGGCAAGCCGCCGCGCAGTGAGCTGACTCAGCGGGATGCCACGGCAGGGGGAGACAGGCAGACACAGAAAAACGCAAAGCAAATGAACGCAGCGAGCACAAGCGGGGGGGCGGGGTATATAAATAAATAAAAATAAATCTTTTAAAAAATGGTTAAATGGCAAACTATGTGGTATTTATATATTACTACAATTTAAAAAAAACAATTGCATAAATCCAAACTTGCAATATTATATTGTAATCAAAATGCTAAAAAAAAAAACCTGTCAACTAAGACTTTTATATCTAGCAAAATTATCCATCAAAGAAAGAAGAAAAAAGATGTTTTTAGATGAACAGAGCTTACGAGAACTAATTTCTAGTACATCTCCTCTACAAGAAAAACTAAAGAATGTCATTTAGAATGAAAGCAAATAAACACTAGATGGTAACTTGAATCCACATAAAAAGTCAAGGGCACTAGGGGCCAGCTGTATAGCCCAGTTGGTGGGGCACCAGTTTACCACATGGGAGGCCCCGGGTTCGGATCCCGGGCCTCCTCAGACGGGCGGACCGGCTTGAGAGGGCAGGCCAACGCGGGCGGGACACGCTGCCACGGGCAAAGGCAAGCCTCCACGGGTGGGCAAAAAGGCAAGCCCCCGTGGGCAAAGGCAAGCCCTCATGAGCAAGGGCGAGCCCCCCTAGCGGGCGGGCCACCGAGCCGGTGAGCTGACTCAGCTGGTCGCCCCAGCAGGGGGAGACAGGCAGACACAAGGAACACAGAGAAAAATGAACACAGCAAGAACAAGCAAAAAGGGGGGGATGTATAATAACTAAATAAATAATAATAATAATAATAATAATAATAAACCATTATGTTTTTTTTTAAAAAGTAAAGGGCACTGGTAAAGATAATTAAATAGTAAATATTAAAGACCATATAAAAATATATTTTTTATCCTTCAATTGATTTAAAAGATAATTGCAAAAATAATTATAAAACTGTATTGTATATATCAATACTAGAAAAAAGGAAGAGAGGGAATAGAGCATTAATGGAACAAGAAAATAAAAGCAGACAGTAACTTCAATCCACAGGAATAATGAAGGGCACTAGAGAAGGTAAATATGTAGGTTAATATGAAGAAGCTTAAATATATTTTATTATTTTTATCTAAACATCTTCAAAAGGCACGAGATTGTATAAATCAAGTATAACATTGTATCTTGAGTATAAAATATATAGGTATTTCACATACATCTATATACTCACACACACACATAATAACAGCACCTGGATAGGGGGCAGAATGGACCTATATTGGAGCAGAGTTGCTATATTTTACAAGATTTTTTGTGAGTATTAATGTGAAGTGTATTGTGATAATTTGATATGCATAAGTGTAATCTCTACAACCATGACTAAGAAAATAACATTATATGTAGATAAATGTGTGACTATTTTTAAAAAGTATTTAAAATGTTACACTAGAAAATATGCATTTATCACAAAAGTAGGTAATCAAGGAAGAAGAGAAGGGAAAAAAAACCAAAAGACATTGGCAAAATGGCATATATAAATCAAACTTAATGATTAGACACTACAATCAAAAGGCAAAATTATAAGACTGGATTAAAAAATAACATAAGATTTAATTTTAGACACTTTAGATTCAAAGTAAAAACGGATGGAAAAACATACCACACAAAGACATCATGACAGAGCTAGAAGGTTATAGTAAATAGAATTTTAGACAAAAAATATAACAACATTTGAGCATATAATAACAGAAGCCTAAAGTACATGAAACAAAAACCAATAGAATTGATGGGAGAAATAGATAATTCAACAATAAGAGTTGAAAATTTCAACGCCCCACTCTCAATAGAACAACTAGACAGAAAATTAGCAAGCGTATAGAAGACTTGAACAAAACTGTCATTCCCTTAACCTTTAACTGATATCTATAGAACATTTTGCCCAACACAGTGTATATATTATATTCGAGTGCACATGGAACATTCTCCATGATAGACCATATGGCCGGCCATTAAAGTAAGGCTCAATGATTTTAGAAAGTTTAAATCAAATAAAGTATGTGGTCTGACAAAAATGGATTTAACGTATAAATCAGCAACGGAAGGAAATTGGAAAAATCAAGAGATATTTGGAAATTTTAAGACCCACTTTTAAATAACCCATAGGTCAAAGAAGAAATCACAGAGGAAAGTAAAAAATCATATGAACTGAATGAAAACAAAAAATATATTTATAATCCATGGAAAAGTAGTGCTTACAGGGATATTTGGGGCTTTAAAAACTTATATTAGAAAAATCTCAAATTAATGACTTCAGATTTATCTCTAGAAAACAGAAAAAGAAGCAGAAGAAGGAAGGGAATAATGTAGATTAGAGATGAAATCAATGAAATAGAGAAGAGAAAACAAGAAAAAAAATCAATGAAACCAAAATTTGACTCTTTAAAAAAATCAATAAAATTGGAAAACCTTTAGCAATACCACCAAGAAAAATAGAGAGGAAATACATACTACAAAATCAGGAATAGAAGAGAAAACATCACTACTGATCTTAAGAAATTAAAAGGGCTATAAAGACATTTGATGAAAAACTTCATGCCAACGAATTAGACAATGTAGATGAAATAGATATAACAAATTACCAAAACTTACTCAAGAAGAAGTAGAAAATCTGATACACCTAGTAAGAAAGTAGAAAATCTGGTAACTTAGTAAGAAGTTTATCAGTAATTTCCTCAAAAGGAAGAACAAACACAGATGACATCACTACATAAATTCTATCAAACACTTAGAGAGGAAACAACACCAATACTTCACAAACTCTTCCAGAAAAAACATAAGAAGAGGCAGGGTTATTTCCCTACTTATTCTATGAAATGTATATTACCTCGGTACCATAGGCAGACAAAAACATTGCAAGAAAAGAGAATTATAGGCCAATATTTTTCATGTATATGGACACAAAAATTTTCAACAAAATATTAGCAAATAGATCCAGCAACATAAAGAAGCAATTGTGCACCCTGAGCAAGTGGGATTTTTCCCAGAAATACAAAGTGAGTGAAGATTAATTGATGTCATATTCCACAGTAATAGAATAAAGACAAAAATATATGACCATAAAAAATATGACCATCCCAATAGTCAGAAAGCCTTTGCTAAACCCAACGCATGTTTAATGAAAAAATGTGTGAATAAGGAATAGAAGGGAACTTCCTTAGTCTTATAAATAACATCTATGAAAAACCCACAGTTATTATTATACTTAATGGTAGAAGGCTAAATATTTCCCCCCTAATACGGAGAACAAGGAATGGATGTATGCTCTCAGCATTTCTATTCAACATCGGACTAGAAATTCTAGGAAGTGCAACGAGATAAGAAAAAGAAAAAAAAGTAATTCACAGTAGAAAGTAAGATGTACACTTGTCTTTACTCACAGTTCAGTTGATCCTATATCTAAAAAATCCAAAGGAATTCACACACAAACACACTCAAAAAAAGAAAAACTGTAGTCTTAATGAACGAGTTCAGTAATATTGCCCAATTCAAGATCAATATGAAAGCATCAACTGCATTTCTATATATGATCAATGAATAGTCTAAAAATTAAATTAAGGAAACTACTTCATTCATAATAGCATCAAAAAATTTAGTAAGATGCCAAGGCAATTCAATAGAAAAAAAGGACAGTCCTTTGAACAAATGGTGCTAGAACAATTAGATATACATTTGCTACAAGATGAATGTAGACATTTACATCAAGCCATATACAAAAATAACCCTCAAAATTTATCATAGATCTAAAAGTAAAACCTAAATCTATAAAATGTTTAGAAGAAAACATATATAAAAAAGCATCTTCCCAACTTTAAGTTAATCAAAAATTTTGTAGATATAACACCAGATGTATAACACAGAAAAGGAAAATATAATCACAAGTTGGACTTATTAAAATTAGTCTCCTCAAAAATATAAACATAAAACTACCACATGACCTGGAAATTTCACTCCTAGGGATATACCCAGAAGACTCAGATACTTGAACTCTAGTGTTCATAGCACCATTATTCCCAAGAGGTAAAAGGTGGAAACAACTGAAGTGTCCATGATCAGCCAGACACAAAAGGACAAATATTGTATTTATCTTATATGAAATATAAGAATAAGCAAATTATAAAGGACAGAAAGATAAGAGGTTAAAATGTTCCAGAGGCTGGTGGAAAGGGAAAAAGGGGAGATGTTGCTTAATGGACCCAGAGTTTCTGTTTGGGGTGATGGGAAGTTTTGGTATTGGATGGTGGTGATAGTAGAATAACATTGTGACAGTAATTAATAACACTGAATTGTACACTTAAAATTGGGAAAAGTTATGTTATATATATATATATATGTTACAACAATTAAAATTTTAAAATTATATGAAAATTTAAACCATAAGCTGGGAAAATATTTGCAAATCATATTTTTAACAAAGGATTTTTACCCAAAATAAAGAACTCTTAAAATTCAATAAGAAGACAACCCAATTAAAAATTTACAAGAGATCTGAATAGACATTTCAATAAAGAAGATAATTAAATTAAAAGATGCTCAAAATCATAACAAATTAGGGAAATGCAAATTAATCTCACAATGAGACATTACTTCACACACATAATGACGGCTATAGTCAGAAAGACAGATAAAAACAAACGTTGCATGGATGTGAAGAAACTAGAACATTAAAGTATGGCTGCTAGGTATATAGAACATTAAAGTATGGCTGCTAGGTATATAAAATAGTGCAGCCATTTTGGAAAAAAGTTTGGCAATTTCTTAAACATAAATTTACCATATAACTCAGCAATTCCACTCCTAAATATCTAGCCTAAAGAGATGAAAATATATGCACACAAAGACTCACACACGAATGACATGAAGCATAATCATAATAGCCAAAGAGTGGGAAAAATATAAATTTTCTTCAATGGATAAACAAGATGTGGTCTATGGATGCAATGGAATATTATTCAGCAATAAAAAGTAACAAATTACTAATGCATGATAAGAGATGGAGGAGCCTCAAACATCATGCCAAGTAAAAGAATTCATACCCAGAAAGCCATATATTATGATTCCAATGATATGAAATGTCCCAAAAGACAAAACTATAGACATAGAAAGAACTTGCTGCATGGACCTCAGGGTAGGAACAGGGAATGACTGCAAATGAGCTTGAGGGATCTTTTGAGGATGATGGAATATTATAAAATTGGATTGTGGTGATGGTTGCACAGCTCTGTAAATTTATTAAAAAATCACTGAATTGTATGTACTTAAAATAGTTGAATTTTATGCTATTTAAATTATACCTAAAATAAAGCTGTCACAAGTTATTGAAGAAGCAATTGACTGTAGAACACATTTTTCAGTAAACTATTGTTTTTTTCCTCATTGTGAATAAATTCACGTTGAAAACACAATCCTTTTTGTTTACATGTGGCTGCATTCTAACAGAAGTTGTATGCCAAGCATGTTCTGCATCTGCAATTCCCTCTGACATACAATTCCCTCTGACACCTGCTTGGGTCATTTCTTCATTAAGTGCTTTGACAGTTGTCGCTCTTGAAGAGGACTTCTCTTTCTAAAGCAGGACCACTAGCTTCTCTCATCCCCGTTAGTTTGCACATTTTTTCCTCATTACATTGCTTTAAAATCCATTACTAAATAACAGACGTGCCCTAGAAAAGTATCTGGCAAATAGGAGGATATCAATAAGTATTTGTTGAATGAATCATGCCACAAATACAACTATCTCTATGAACAATGTTAATTGAAACTACCCTTCAGGAAACTTCATTAAAATACGAGAGGTTAAACAAAGTGAAAATGTACATTGGTTTCATCGGCCACACCATACAATACCAAGGCTTGGAACAATTTATTTATTTCAGTAAATTGTTATATATTCATTTCAGTAAATTTCAGTAATATATATTCCAATTATATATATATATATATATATATACTGATATATATATACAGAAGTATATATATATCAGTACTTTTTTCTATGGAACAAAATATAGAGTAAGTATTGAGAGGGAAAAATTCTGTAAATAGTACTTGAACCTCATATTTTCATCTGGAGTATTTTTGCATCCATACCCACTTTGGATTCATACATTTGGCTAGGTTTATCACTGACTGATTTAAATGAGCTATTGATGCCAAAGTCCTTTGCGGTAATCATCAGTAGAAAAGAATTATTATCCTGTCCCAGTTATTGAATAGGAAAGCTTTTGTCAGAGTATGCAGTGGTCACTGTAATGGACATAAATAGAATTCCCCTCTTAACATCAGGATGGCAGAATGGAAAGGATATTAAAATGGAGATTGTCTTGAAGAGGAAGGTAAGAGAACTCTTCATGTATTCTGCCGTTGTGGTTTAATGATTAAGCCCAATGAACTGAGAGAAGAAGAGCTGGGGACTATTAGTTGCAAAGTGCTTTTCCTGTTGCCAAACCTCTTGACTTCACAGTTAGCGTGACACTCCTGGATTCTCTGTGCCCTCACTCGCTGCTTTCTGAGGGAGGTGCAGGAGCTTGCTTGTTGTGTGAGTTTGGAAAGAGAAGCTGAGTACAAGGAGGCTCTTGGAGCTGGATGCTCACAGGGGTCACGAGCTCTGCTTGGCTCTGACCCTGCAGGAGCAGGCCCACCCTATCCTCTCCTGTGACGGGGGGCACACCTGCCTAATGCTGGCATTCAGCAGTAGAGGACACCTGGCCACATTCTCTTCTACCATCTTCATCAGTAGTAAAGGGCACATTTTTCACTTCATCTGTCTTGTTTCTTTTTATCAGGGCTGGTTTAAAAACAATAACTGGTTTAAATATATATATATATAATATTAGGCCTTCTCACTTCTCAAACAATCCCAAGTAGGCCCTGGTCAGCTCTTAGATCTTAACTGCAGGCACAGAGACAGTAAAAATAAGGGAATACTTAACTTCCTAATATTCTATATTTCTGAATTATTTTATACTGTGTCAGTTTCCTTAGTTCGTACACTCCCAAAGCCTTCCTAATTAAATTTATGGAATGGGATGAGAGAAAAAGTCTATCATCTTTGGTATTCGGTCCTTAGATATTTTTCAAGTATAGCTGCCACTCAACAAACCAGAAATGATTTCAGAGGAGGATGACTAGAGAGACCAGAAAGTAGCTGAAATAAGAGACTAAATTTGCTCTTTTTCCAAGCCTATGAATTTAAGAACAGTTTGATCCAAACCATTTGAGATGAAAGGAGTGCAAAAGAGATGAAAACTTGATTAAGTTACTTTTACCAAAACACTTTTTAAGGATTTTTGGTGCAGTTTCTTGACTATTGAGCCAAGTAAATAACCACTCTAATATAAAAGACACATAGTATCAATTATTATCACTGTCAATCTGAGAAAGAAAGCATTCTACAATGGGCCTTGACAGAACCGACTATTGTGATTGTTTCTGCAACGTTAGAAATATGTAAATGAAGACACTTCAAGAAGATTTTGACACAACAGGTTTAACAGATAGGACCTAATTATGTCAGTCAGTGGAATTCAATTACCAGGAGGAATGGATGGGCATCCTACATGCAGAGCTTGGATTAAATCTGCGCATATAGATATATAGAGAGAGAGATATAAAGAGCTAGTTCAAAATAGAAGAGAAATTCAAGCTCTTAATTCCCTAAGATTACTTCTTTAAGGCAATATGGCCCTCCACTTTAATATTAAGCAGTAAAATAATTAAGTAGTCTAATAGAAATGATATCCTTTTCAAGGGGATAATTTAAATATTCAAAATTTGAACGACTTGCTGATAAACTCCTTTTAAAGAAATTATTAAAGAAGCTCCTCCAAAAATGTCAGATACAGCTAACACTTAACAGGGTGGGCGATAGTTTGTCTCCAAGGATGGCCTCAGTGAAGCACGCGTCCACAAGTCACAGCCTGGTGAACTCATCTCCCCTTAATCTGGGCTGGACTTGTGTTTCCCTTTTTGACCAATCATGACCTTCAAGGCAATGTCATAATAAATCTTACAGCTCCACCTGGGTCTCTTGAAATGCTCACTCTGGATAAAGTCACTTGCCATGTAAGGGACTGCCATGCTCTGTAAGAGCTAGCCACGTGGAGCAGCTTTGTGGAGGGAGAGTGCCAAGCCCCCAGCTGTTGCATCCATCCCAGCTGAGATGTCAGACGTGGACGTCTGGCCCCAGCTGTGATCTGATTGTGACGACTTGAGAGACTCAAGTAAGTACCATCCAGATAAGCCCAATGAAACTTCAGAATCATGAGAGATAATAATACCTTGCGTTAAGCCTTAAGTTTTGGGGTGGTTTATAATGCAGCTATATATAATGAGAATGCGGTGAAGAGTGGAAACACCCAGGCCAGGCAAGAGTAGGGAGACTTCTTTATTCTCAGGCTGCCATTCACTACCTGTGTGGTCTGAAATGAGTCAAGATTTACCTGTACCTCTATATTCTCATCTACAAAATAAACAGGCTACACTGGAACTAGGGCTAAATCTGATGGCTACTGAAGGAATTCATGGGATCTACAAATTCCCTGAAACTTAGAGCAGATTTTGTAAGTATGTTAAATTTTGGAGAGACTGGATCTATGGTTTTCAATGGGATACCAAATGCCAAAAAAGAAATTAAGAAGATTAGAGCATCTCTAAAGTCTCTTTAGCTTGAAATTTCTATTATTTTATGAAAGCTAGAAAAGAAAATGGAAGCTTACAGTCAAGAATGTGGTAGTTAACCAAGAATACTTTTTATGAATAAAATGTTTTAAGGCAGAGATATCAGTCATATTATATAAGAATGTTTTCAAATCTTTGTTCCCACCCCATCCCTAATGTCCTACCCATATATCTCACCTAAGAAAGCCTTCTAAATTAAGACACGTGTTTTGAAATATTAGAGAAAGAACAGCAAATGAAGTAGAGATTTCTCTCTGGAATTATTTTGTGGCTCTTGCACTCTTCTAAAGAAGATACATTCCAATTTCTGTTGTGGTCCTCATTACCTTCCACTCATCCACCCTAATCTAGTCGCTTTGGATTCAGTCCAGCATCACAAAAAAAGAACAATTTTCCATACATCTCCTCACAATAAAACAACTTCTCAATCCAAACAACAACATTTATTGAATAACCATTGAATGCCAGGAACTATTCTATTTTTTATCACTTGATTCATTTTTCAGAGATAAAAATAAGTTTATTACTTAATTCCCCCTCTCCTCATTAGAATGTAATTCCACAGAAGCAGGGATATTTTTGTTTACTGATATATTCCAAGATGTATTCCTGAAGCAACGCCTGACACATACAAAAAATAAGTGTGTAAAAGGAATGAATGAATGTGTGAATGCATGTGTATTGAGAAAATGGAGGAAAGGAAGTAAACTGCAGTGACACACTGCACTGCATCCTATGAATTATGATTCCTATCAGGAAAAACCTTACAGGTAGGGACACAAATAGGAGGCAGCGGTCCCTTTACCTAAATAGGGCATATAAGAGGTTCAACCCAAAGACCAATAAGCAACATCCTGGAAAGGAAGAAAGAGACCTGGAGCCCCTTATAGCAAAAGCACCCTTGCTACCAAGTGCTGCGCATTCCTTGGGGGAAACTTCTTTCAGAAATTAGAATAGGGGCCGACTGGATAGCCCAGTGGATGGGGCGTCGGCATACCACATGGGAGGCCCGGGTTCGGTTCCCGGGGACCTCTCCTAGCGGGCAGACCGCCTTGAGAATGGCAAGCCGCCGTGGGTGGGCCAGAGCCGCCGTGGGCAGGGCAAAAAGCTGCCACGGACAGGCAAAAGCCGCCACGGGCAGGGCAGGTCGCCTGCGAATCGAGCGCAGCCAGCCACCCGCG
>PVKH010027541.1:0-12997 GCA_004027955.1 Chaetophractus vellerosus | reverse complement strand
CCCCCCGTTGCGGCGATGCGCCGAGACTTGGTCACTGCGCAGGCGCGGCTTTCCCCGCTTGTGGGCGGCTTCTGCTTCCATCACGGCTGGCTTTTTCAGTTCGCGGGTGGCTGGCTGTGCTCGATTTGCAGGCGACCTGCCCTGCCCGTGGCGGCTTTTGCCAGTCCGTGGCAGCTTTTTGCCCTGCCCACGGCGGCTCTGGCCCGCCCATGGCGGCTTGCCATTCTCAAGGCGGTCTGCCCGCTAGGAGAGGTCCCCGGGAACCGAACCCAGGGCCTCCCATGTGGTTTCCCAGCGAGCTCTTTATCCACTGAGCTATCTAGCCGGGCCCCTTGTCAACTCTTGTAATCACAAATCTTTCCATCGAGCACAGCCACACCACATCATTGATGTGTGCCTGCAGCTTCCTTCATTTGCAAAGCACTTTTTGCAGTACTAACCTTGTAATTTGGCTGGCAGATCCCTCTTTGGCCCTATTTTGGCCTTGCACCTAAGGATACTGCATGCATTGTTTCATGAATTCCTGACTTTGAGATCTGTCATGTTCTGATCTGGAAGTTTTAGTTGTTTGGTTCCTCCTGGGGAGGCAGAGGGGTGGGGGTGGGGAGCACCCAGCTTTGCCCTTCCTTAGTTATTTTCTGCTTCTCCACATCAAGTCTTTAATCTCCCTTATCACCCCTTTCTTAGTCTCTGCAAGCTCCAACACTAACTTCCTCTATCCATTTCTGCATTATTACTCTCTGTAGCATTTTTTGATAAAATACAGTTCTGATATCTCCAAAAATAATTTTTAAATCTGCTTACCAAAAAATATGGATAATGAGTAAGATAGTAAAGGATGGCAATGATCTGTAGAGTTCTGGAAAGTAAAGGATTGGCTGTTAAATCCCTGGGTTCCAATCTTTCTTCTGGCAGTGTAGCCTTGGAGAAGATAACTTTTCCAGACCTCTTTTGTCCACGTGAAAAATGAACAATTAGACCTTATAATCATTAGGAATTGGTAAGGCCCTAAAAATGTGTAGTCACTGTAGAAAGCATTTTTCACTGAAATGAAAAAAATATATTACCATTCAACTCATGGCATTTAAAGAATTAAAAACCATAATCCCTCCAGGTAAAAGAATTGTTCATTTTTCAGCCACACAAAAATTAGTTTATTTTCTCAAAATAAATTTGCATTTATATTTTGCAGACGAGTTCTAATTTGGTTTAGTTTGTGTTTTCTAAATTAGACTTTTGTAAAACTTTTACTGAAAAAATAATCTAATTGACCAGAACTCATTTCACTGCTAAGAGGGATAATTTCATCTCTCATTATGAATCCCAACAATTTAGTTTATATTCATTTATTTCCAGTACATTAGTAGCCTTTTTTTCACACATGAGAAGTTTGAATCTCACATATTTAGACTAGAGCAAATTTACTGAGATCAAATTCAGTATTGGGCTTTTTAAATCACAAAATAACGGTCCTATTTAAGATCATAGGACATCAAGTACATTAATGCCTTTTGGCTTTCTATTTAGATTATCGTGAAAATGAACTTGTAATCTTCTTTGGAAGTATAGAATGCTACATCTTTAGGCTTTGAAAAGATCTTTCCTTAGAAATCATTTCAGTCCAAAGTTACAACCAAATAGTGTAGAAAATATACTGTAAAAAATAAAGAATATAAAATTCTTGGTTAATACTTGAAAAGGGAGATGAGTAGAGTATTGATTAAACAAGGTTGAAATTATTTCAATGGACATACCCAAGAACAAACATTTTGGGTTTTGAAATCAATATTAAAGACTTCTGGCTTCATAGAATTCTACCAAATAGGTAAAGTGCCTGATAATATTATTAGCTAAGTCTTCTAAGCTGAATCATTGTGCATAAGAAAACTCTGCTATAGCACAATGCCCTCAATTAACTTGGGCCTAATAACTCAAATATGAAAATGTAGTCAAAGTAAAGAGAAAATGTAACATATAAATTTAAAAAGTTAAACCAAATCCCACAAATTATATATTTCAAATTTTTATGCCTTTATTTTACCTGTTTGAATCACCATATGGTTGTGTTAGGGAATTAAAATATTACTAAAATTATGATTTTCTTTTACTGTTATTATTTGTACCAGAAGATTTGCTTTATATATTTGGATACCTTGCTATTTGTTGGATATAGATTCAGGATAGTCATATATGCCTCTCCCCTCCATTGTTATATAATTCTGTTTTCTTCTTTCACGTCATGATGTTTCCCCTAAATGTAACTGACTTAAATATGGGAAGGAGAAAAACAAGGGTGGTGATATTAATATGATGTTATTTATAAATATTCTAATATTGATTTATTTTAAAATATTTAAAATATTCATTTATATTACATATATTTGTATTTATTATTTATGCATTTATTTATGGATGATAGGTTATTTTAGAGTTTGCATTTTACTTTAAACATGCCTTTTTAATATGTAGGAATTTAGATAGTACTTTTATTTTTTCAAATCATAGATTTGATCTGTTTTGCCTTTCTACTTTTCATGACATGCCTTTTATCTATCTCAGCAAATAACAAGTGTGTATCTTAAATATCCATTATCTAACCAAGGATTGTGCAGAGTAATAGGGCTACTGAAAAGAAAGTGGTAGAGCTAGGTTTTTTCAGCTTTTTCTCTTTTATTGAATTAAGTATACTTTTTAAAATTTAAAAATTAAATATATTGATAGCATTAATGCTATATGTAAATGTGGTGTTCATTATCTTAAAACTTCTCTAGCAGTTATTAATCCTTTATATAACTCCAATATTCTACAAAATTTTGGATTTGATTATATGGTAAAGATAAATGTTATATTTTATGGTTTTATCTTCTCATTCCTCCACCAGCCAATCAACCTAATTGGAGCTGTGAAAACATTACTTTGAAGTTTCATATTGTGTATTTTTTGTAATGTATTTCTTTTAACACTTAGGCAACTCTGACCAGATTTTGCTACCAGTGTTTTTATTTATTGACCTTTTCAAAAAATGGATCTGTTAGCATCCATTTTCATTGATAACTTCCCCAGTGAAAAATACCTGGAGGTATTTCTTTGAAAAAATTTTGAAGAAAAGATGTATTGCATAACTATTCAAAGCCATATCTAATAATTTTTTTCTTCTTCCTCAATATACGAATGTCAATGTGGCTGCATAGAAAATCCTCGGAACACTCCAATCACTCCTAGAATTTCTCATTTAATTCTACTGTTCCTTTGTTTTCCAAGGTATGATTTTCCCCCTTAGTATCCTGTAAATTTATTTATTTTACATTATACATAGGATTTTATGAGATTATATGGCAGTTATGATGGTGACCACAAATAACCTACTTCATCACTTTCTATGGTTTACACTTCTATGCTTCCTTTTAAGTTAAACATTGTCATGGAACTTGCTTTGGCCCATAAAAAGTGAGTGGAAGTAACATATGTTAATTCTGTGTGAAAGCAAAAGCCAAGTGCAAATTACCATGTCACCCTCCCTTTCATAGTTAATTGTTGGAGCATGTGTAGAAATGGACTTCTGTTAGCTTGAGTCCTTGAGGGACTACACAAGGTATAATCTTCCTCTCTGACAATAGTCTTCATTGGATTTTTTTAGCATGAGCAAGAAGGTAATTTTTGCTACATTTAGTTTTGGAGGTTGTTTGCTAATTCGGCATAATTGACCTATCCCGACTGACAAGGACTATATGCCTCTTTGCTAATTGTATGTACCACACAATGAATACTATCTATTTTTAGGTATTTTTATAGTCAATCTAGAGGAAGTATCCTCAATTATATGTGTGATTATCAATCTTGCACTAGTCTTTCTTCTCCTTTCATACTGTTTAGGATTCAAAGGTCAAATCACCGAGATTAGTTCTGTAGATCCATCAACTTCTGTATGGTGGAGCTAAGAAACATTCTTAATTGCCTATATTTTGGCGAAGCACATAGATAGAAACATAGTTTGGATCAAGGGATATAATGTGTGTTCCATTCATCTCTTTATTTAACTCTTTTAGGTTCTAGATAACTTTCACATTTATCCAATTCTGCTCTTCATAATAGAGATTCTGCCCTTCCCTCACTGATTTCAACAGAAGTTTTAGTCCATTTAATGCAATATTCATTATGTCACAATTGTTTTGAAATCTGCTATCTGGTATCATATAAGATACAAGGGCATCCCTGGCATTAGTTATTTGCAATCAAACACTCAGGTGAAAAAAAATCCTCATGAACCCCTAAAGGAATATGAGCATCCAGGAAATCAACAAACATCAAGAGTTGGTAAGGTAGCAAGTTGGTGTGTCAAACTCATGAAAATTGGTGGGAAGACATTGGAGAATGAATAAAGGTCAATAATCAGTTGGCTAGGATAGAACATTCCGGAGACTTTTTATGTTTTATATCATTTCTCTTCCGAAATCTTTCCTACATGCAGTTTTACAGAGGAGGAAAATGAGGCTCATTATATTGAAGAATATGACAGGGATCTCATATAACAAGTAACCTGTGGAATGGAAATTAAATACATCATTATTATTTCTACATCACGTTGTCTTCAGAGAAGCAGATTTTCTACTTAAGGCCAATGAATATGGCTTCTAGGAGCCTTAGAAATGACTTCAGTGTCTAAATTATGTTTGGGTAATTTCTCTGTGTTCATGTCTTTATGTATCCAGGAAGTGGTTAGGACACACACACACTAGGAGGTAGCATTTCCTGTCTAGGGTCAAGCCCTGGTGTTACTTCATTGCTCTCCATAGTTTCACTAGGTAATAAGGTCATGGTTCCTGCTTTCACTTCAGACTTTCCTACAGAGGCACACCTAACATTGCAATTGGTGACAACTCAGGCTTGGTTGGAAGATGATTTCTGACCAAGGCACTAATCAAAAGTTCTCTAATTCTTTTTACTTCTTAAAATATTTTAGAACAAAAGTTAAAAGGAACAAGACATTTTTGGGGGGATATTCCTTTTGAAATAACAGAGTTATTTTGGGGGGCTCATAAGCTTTTCTCTAAAATTGAGAAGATCCTCATACACCTTTGAAGTTAAAGTATACTCTGGCACTTGTGGTGTAAGTATGGTTTAGACATAGGAATTACCACGTAGGATTAGTGAGTGGGGTGGCATGGGGAAAGATTTAGAGCTGCACTGTCCAATAAAGATATGGTAACCTAGACACATACAGTTACTTAAATTAATTTATTAAAATGAAAGAAGACTAAAAATTCAGTTCCTCAGTTGCAAAAGCCGCATTTCAAATGCTCAATGACCACATTTGGTTAATGGCTCTTATATCGGGCAGTGCAGAAATAGATCATTTCTATCATCTCAGAAAATTACATTGGCTGGCACTATTTTTGAGGGAAGGAAGCCAGCTACCATGTTGAGAGCTGTTTTGTAGACAACCAGGTGGCAAGGAACTGATGCCACTGGCCTGCAGCAAGCAAAGATCTGAGCCCTTCCAAAATTTATGCAAGTAAGCATGGAAAGAATTCTCCCCTAGTTGAACCGGATTTAGATATGACTTCAGGCCACCCTTTGATTGCAGCTTCAAAAGACATTCTGAGCCCGAGTTATCAAGGTAAGCTGCAACCAGATACCTACCCAAAGAAAATTAAGATACTAAGTTTTGGAGTACTTTGTTACTCAGAAACTAGTATTTACTACAGTAGAACAGCAAAAAAAGGAAAGTGCTGTTTATCCCCTCTTGGCTCGTAATGATATATCTGGATGAAACTGACAGAAAATACTATCTGACTGATTCAAACCCAAGAAGGAAGCAATGGCACATGTAACTGAAAAGTCTGGATGAAAAACTGATTTCAGGCCGGGTAGTGTTATAACTCAAGTGATAGCCTCAGAATTCTGACTCAGGTTCCTTCCACTTCTTGGATCTATGTTTTCTGTGCTGACATTATTCTCAGATTTCATGTGATGGCAGGATGGCTGCCAGCAAGTTCAGAGCTACATCTTCCTTGGTTCAATGACAGCGAAAATTGTAGTATTGCTTTCCCTACAGTCCCTACATAAGCTCATTTGTGCCTTACTGGCTCCACTTGGACCACCTGTCCATCTCTTAACCTCTCACTGTTTTCAGGGAAATGGATGTTCTTTTTGGCTGACCAGAGTCACGTAGCCACCTTGGAGTAAGGGTTTGGGGATAAGACAACACTTTCACATGCAACAAGACTGAAAAAGGTGAGCAGTTCCTCCAGAGGACAATATAGGTACAGTTTCCAGAAGGGTGAATAAATCCTATGTGTCAAAATGAAAAACAAACACATTAAAAAGCAAGTGTCCACTGTAGCCCTCTCTCACTGATCCACTCTTATCTCTTGTTCCAGTCCAAGCCCTTGCCTTTTCAGCCTCTAAACCTAAGGTTGAAAGGTGAATGCAGATTGCATAGGGGTCTTGAATGGATGATGGGGGTAAGGGATGGGATGGGGTGCAGGACTTGTATCTTGAAGGTTGGGAGATTCCCTGGATGACTGCAACAATGAATAATCTGGTTTATCAGTTCTTAGATCTTCTCATTCTGCCTTTGAAGTGGGCAAAAGTTCTCCCAGGTTGAGCAGCTCTACTATAATTAGGTCTGTTTTGTTTTCCAGTGAATACCATATGGCTCCTTTGTGCTTCTCTTTTTTCTCCTGTCCATCAGAGACTATGGGGTTCCCTCTGCTTCTTCTCACAAAGATCATGATGCCATGTAAGGGTCATGGATACTGACATTTTATCCTATCAATTTGTATTTTGAAATTCTTTGTAATGCTTTGACATTTTTTTGGTGAGAAATGGTGTCCATGTGTATTTGGTTTTGTAATCTAATTCCCTTCTCTTTTTTCATGTGGGAATTCTTAAATGCTGACAACATTGCTGCCAACTCCCCAGAATCTGCCCTTCATTCTTGAAAGGGACTTTTGCTTGGTGGAGAATTTTAATTGAAAAGTCATTTTCCCTTAATTTTTTTGAAGATATCATCCAGTTTCTTCAACTCCCAGTACTGAATAGCTCTTGATGCTTTAATGACTTCTACTTTTCTTTCATGTTCTGCAGTTTTTCTTTGTTGTGACCAGAAGTAGATTTTTAAATTAATTGTGCTTCTTATATCTGAGAATTGTTTTTTATTCACTTCTGGAAAATTTAAAGCATTGAAATATTGCTTCTGTCCCTCTTCATTCCCTTCTATCTGGACTTCCAATTAAATGCTATTAGGATTTCTCTTTGCTCATTGGTTTCACCTAAACTTTCCTTTATACTTTCACTTTATTTATGAACTGAATGACATGAATTTCTGCAAATGGCTCTGTAATTCTTTTAAGAAAAAAGAGCAGTCTCTTTTCCCCATATTCTTCTACCACAGGTCCTGACTCCCAGAGACAACCACATTAAACTTTGAGCTATTTCACTCATTATTGGCCTCCATATTTTTATATAATGTGTTTTATTCATATTTTTTAGCTTATTAAAGACATTTAATTTTATCTCTTACTGTGGAGGATGAGGATTTGAATTTCGCAACCAGCCTCATTTTCATCCAGCCATCAATTAAAACTATATCATAATTCGGTTAAATTAATTTTCAGTATATACATTATTATAATTTTGTAACTATTGTTTTCTGTAATGCAAAACAATATTCCCTAATTATGTTTTCTATCCCATGCAACAGCTTGTTTTATCTGCTGTCAATAATTTTCTCATCTTTTGCTTATATGGATTTTCTACGTACTAGTCTCTCAACTTGCTTACCATATGGCCAGATGCACGGAATAATAAGCATCTTCCCCTGGAGACTTCACTCCTATGACACTTGTCCTACTAGGATCCTACCAATAGGGACAGACAATTAACTGCTCTCCTGCTTTGGACCCCTATTTTCTGGATATAATGTTTTCCTTTTCCTATGTAGCTTCTTTCCCTCTCTTTTTAGTAAGAACACATTTTCATTGGCTTCCCCGAAACAGTGCATGAGAAGTGATATTTTCGAGAACTTAAATACCTGAAAATATTTTCAGCCCATTCTCTTCTAGATTAATGTGTATCAGGGTAGAGAATTTTAGATTGGAGACCATTTTCTGTTGGAACTTTGAAGGTATTCTTCACTGTCATCTCCTGTCCTGTGTTGTCAGTGAGAATGCCAGTGTCCTTTTGCTTACTCAGGATCTTGTGTGTGTGTTGCTCTTGCCATGACACTTGCAGATATTTCCTTTTGTCACTGTTATTCTGCAATGACATACAAATGTGCTTTGTGGTGGATCTTTTTCATTCTATGATCATATCAACTGTGGACCCTTTCACTTACAAACCACAGTCCTTTAGCTCTGAGCAACTGCTGAAAATGTTTTAAAAATAATTTGTTCTCCATTTTGTCCCCTCTTTTTGGAAATTGTAACCAGTTGGATGCTGGTCTTGTTGGACATAGCCTGCAGTTATCCAATCCTTCCTCTCCCACTGCTCATCATTTTATCTTTTGGTTTTACTTTCTTTAAAAGTTTAGAGAAACTTTGTTTTCCAAATATTCAGTTGAAAGTTTGGAAAATTATATTTGATTTTCATGAGCACTTTACTTTTCTTTGATTGTTCCCTTTTGTGGTAATTTTTTGTTGATTAAAATAAAAGGTATCTTGTGTTATCTCGCTGAAGATATTAATTATAAGTAATTTGCTTTTTTGAAGTCTCTTCTGCTTCCTTTTGTTTTCCTTGTGTTGTATTTTTTGGCTTATTTTAATGTCTTTTTGTATCATTTGTGAGGCCTTCTTTAAATGTTTGTGGCTTGGGCTTTCTATTTTTATTTAAGAATAAGGCCTTGGATGATTGGAGTCTGTGTGTGTTGTGGTGGGGAGCATGGGAACTGAAGGGTGGTTAGGTGATGATGTGTTTTTGTGTGATGGGAACCTCAGTTTAGGGATGCCAGGGTCTGAAAATAACAATATAGGCCACCAGTACAATTTGAAATTTGGATAAACAACAAATAATTTTTTTCAAAGTTTCAATACTTGGAGATTACTTATACTAAAACACTATCTGCTGTTTAACTGAAATATAAATTTCACTGTCTTGTGTGTTATCTTGCAAACCTACCTCAAAGGTCCTCTGGGACTCTTTAGTTTTTCTTTCATGGGCTTATGCTCAGGGCTGCTAGAATTTCTGGACCCAGGTATCAGGATTATGGTTGGCAGGTGCTGGGAGTTTAAATCTGTTCTGCTTGCAGACTTTTAGTTAATCTCTGCACCTCAACCCCACCCTCTGCTATACTTGGATCCCTTAGCTCAGAATATCTTGAACTGAATTTCTCCAGACTGTAAGCTTTAATCCTTCAATCCCCTTGAGGGGAAGGTGTAGAAAATAAGAGGGTAATTTGGCTGTTCAGGACAGGGATGTAATTACATAGACCTTAAACAGTCCCTCAGTGCCAGATTCAAGTCTTATTTCACATATTTTCTCATTTGATGCCTGCAAGTTCTGTGTTTTCCGCTGGGATTTGCAGAGCGAATGTGCTTTCTTCTCCAATCCCTCCTTGCTGCAGCCTAAATGGGTAACTGCCATATTCGCTAAGTCAATTATTGTTCCTCCATCTGATTCCACTTCAAAAACTGTGATGTCTTCATTGTACCTTCCTATACCATCATCGGCCTCATGGGAGTCGTTTAGTTTTAGTAGCATCTCGGAAGAGAAAGGAGATAAAATGTTTTCATCGAATCCTAAATTCTTATTGTAGATGTGAGCCAGGACTGGATTTATTTTCTCATCGACATTAGAAAGCATTTATATAGCACTCAGAAGTTTTTAAAGCGTTTACAGTTTGGGAAGTTTTGTTTTGTTTGTTGGGAAAATGCTGCAGTTACTAGGTGACTGAGGGAGTAGTCTATTGTTAGATGATTTCCTTGTTTGCTGTGTTGAGGAAATTCAATCTAATCAGATCTCAGAGCTGTCTACGGAGCAAGGCAGAACCCATACCTCAAACCTCTAAAGCTCACTGAGTGCCAGGCACCCACACAGTGAAAATCTGACGGGAATAACATGTACCTTAGATGGTGAAGGTCACAGGACTGAGCGATCCCTGGAAGGCTGGAGAGCTTTGACTGAGACCTGAGGGGACCTACTGCTGACTCCAAAAGATGGAAGACACAATGTTCAATTGAACTACATTTGTATGATTTGAAAAACAAGATGGCATTATCCCAAATGGCAAAATGACAGTAATTTTTAAGGTGGGAGGTGAGTATATAGGGATTCATTTGACTTTTCTGTCTTATTTGGTATGTTTGGAAATTTTCTTAATAAAATTTCAAATAACAAATGATGGTGTTGGGAGTGGGATGTAGCTCAAGTGGTTGAGTGCCTGCTTCCCTTGTGTGAGGTCCTGGGTTCAATCCCCAGTACCTCCTAAAAACAAAATGAACAAGCAAACAAACAAGAAGGCCAGCTTTCATTGGGAAGTGAATGTAGCTCAGTAGTTGAGAGCCTGCTTCCCATGTACGAGGTCCTGGGTTCAATCCCTGGTACCACCTAAAAAAAAAAAAAAATAATGTGTGCCTCTTGAATAGAGGGAGAGAGTCTGTTGGGCACTGTTTTAATTTAGAAATAATATCAAACTTAAAGATGCAAGAATAATAAAGAAAAGCCTTATACCCATTTCTCAGATTTACTTATTTAGGGGTATCCTTCCTTACTTGCCATCTCTCTCTCTCTCTGTCTCCATATAGATGGATAGAAAGAAAGTGACATATATCAATGTACTTTACCCCTAAACACTAAAGTGTCTGTATACAAATTTTTAAAAACATATTCTTTTAGGCACTCAGTACATTTAAAAACTTTAGTCAATTTAACATCAACACGTCTTTATTAAAATTTTGTCAAGTTACATAATAATATCCTTGTGAGATTTTTTCCCCCCATTCACTCCATGATCTGGTGGGATTACATATTGCTTTTGGTTTCTATGTCTTTTTAAAAATATATATCTCCCCCTTTTTCTGCTTGTTCTTGCTGTGTTCATCTTTTGCGTTCTTCTGCGTCTGCTCGTCTCCCCCCTCTGCGGTGACCCGCCGAGTCAGCTCGCTGCGCGGTGGCCTTCCTGCTCGCGGGGGCTTGCCCTGCCCGCGGCAGCTTGCCTTCTCAAGGTGGTCTGCCCACTTAAGGAGGCCCTGGGAACTGAACCCAGGGCCTCCCATGTGGTAAACCGGCGCCCTACCAATTGAGTTACAGCTGGCCCCAGTTTCTATGTCTTTTTAGTTTCTAATCTGGAAGAGCTTCACAGTTTGTTTTTTATGTCATTAATACTTTTTTAAAATTATTTTTTATTATATATCCTCCCCTTTCTGCTTGTTTCTTGCTGTGCTCAGTTTTGCGTTCTTCTGTGTCTGCTTGTCTCCCCCCGTTGCAACGACCCACTGAGTCAGCTCACTGTGCGGCGGCCTTGCCTGCTCGCGGGCAGCTTGCCCTGCTTGCGGGGGCTTGCCCTGCCCATGGCAGCTTGCCCTGCCCATGGCGGCTTTTCCCTGCCCATGGCGGCTTTGCCCTGTCCGTGGTGGATTTGCCCTGCCCATGGCGGCTTGCCTTCTCAAGGCGGTCTGCCTGCTCAAGGAGGCCCCAGGAACTGAACCCAGGGCCTCCCATGTGGTAAACCGGTGCCCTACCAATTGAGCTACAGCTGGCCCCTCATTGATAGTTTTAAGGAATACATAGGCTCACATTTAGCTGTGTTTAAACTTCAAATAATGGTTTATAGTGGGGAATCCTGAGGGCCAGTATTATGCCATAGCTCATGGAACCAGAGATGTCAGGAAGGCATTTTCTAAATAGAGTGCTCCTGTAGCCAAGAGTGAGGAGATGATGGGAGGGGATGTCTTGAAGTATAAGTTCCATAGGGAAAGGAGACAATGAGAGAGCTATAGATGCAGGAGAAAACAGAAAACAAAACAAAACAAAAAAAACAGAAAAAAAAAAGAACTGTCAATTCTGGTAAATCCTCATCTTGGGGAAGGGAAAACGTTGGGTGTCCTGGGCCAAGGCAAATCCAATAGGTTCAACAGTGCAATTGGGGAAAGTAAAGGAAGCAAATGATACAGTGCTTCAATCCAGAATTTTATGATTTTAATAGATGTGAACATTCATAAAGGATATGACCCATAGTTGGTTAAAAAGAAATACTTGCTTAATTTTTTCTTCTTACTGAAGCTGTTAAGGAAACTAGAGAGGGAGAAAACATATTAGATCAATGGAAGAAAAAAATTACCTACAGGGATCTTTGGCTAAAAAAATAAATATGGTAGAGACTGAGGGGAACAATAATAATAATGTTAGCCTTTTCATAAACATCATCTGATCTAATTTCAGAATGAATTGACTTACTTTACATTAAAAGAGACATGCATTATTTTAAAACTATAGGAAATAATAAAAAATAAAGATTAAAAAAATCATGAAACATGAAGCAGAAAGAACATGGAATGACATAATGTCTTAGTTTGCCAGGCTGCTGTGATGCTGTGACAAAGCTTACACAATGGCTTGGTTTAAACAACTGGAATTCATTTTCTCACAGTTTCCAAGGCTAAAAGTCCAAAATCAAGGCATTGACAAACCATGCTTTCTCCCCAATGTCTCCAGCATTCTGGTACCGGCCTGAAACAATCCTTGGGGCACCTTGGGTTGCATCTCTGTCTTCTTCACATGGCAATCTCTTTCTACTTGCGTGTCCTCTTCCAGTTTCCATTAACTTCTAGCTTCTTTCTGTGGGGAGTTCTTTGACAGTCTGAATTTCTACCACTTCTAAAAGACTCTAGCAACACAGCTTAAGTCCCACTCTTATTATATTGGATTACAGTTTAACAAAAAGTAACATCTTTGAAAGGTTCTATTTATAAATGGGTTCACACATGCAGGAACGCAGATTAAGATGAAGGACTTTGTCTTTGTTGGGGTACATAATTCAGTCTATAGTTACTACTATAGA
>PVKH010027540.1:0-12998 GCA_004027955.1 Chaetophractus vellerosus | reverse complement strand
CCTCTACAAATATGTATTTGGAAATGGGAGGACCTTACATCCCTCTGGAAGGGTTTTAAGATTCTCAGGATCTTTAGACTACAACTTTGAGAACTGCTGCTTTAGAATTTTGTTCTTATTCACAAAAGAAGCTTGATGAGCAGGTAGGAATTCTAAAAATCAAAATTAATTTTATTGCTTTTTCTGTTGATTTGCATTTCATTCATTTTTTAGTACTACCTATTTTTTTTTTTTTTTGCTTACTATACATGCATTTAGTAGCTTTTTTGCTGGGATAAAGGCATAGGCACTGGTTTACTAATTCATTCTCAATATCATTAATCAGCTTCCTAGCATCAGCAGTTAATCTAGAAATTGGCAACCTATCTAAACATTAGCATCTTTATTTACTGCAGTAGGAGTAGAGGGGGTCTTGCTAGCCTTTTATTTTAATAAGAGTGTCTGCTGGGACAGTGTAACAAAACAGTACTACGACCTGGTGCCTCAGAGTTCTGGCACTTGTTATTATGATGGGTAATGTCGCTGAGGATGAGGAGAGGGAAAGGAGCAAATGCCACCTCTTCTTAGCCTTACCGAAGCATTGATTCTCTTACGCTCCCTCCCTCCTCCTAACTACTTCAGCCATCTTTTCATGAAACATTTTCTTTTATAGCGTCTTATTCCTAGCATATATTTGGCAGATGGTAAAAATCAGATAAATATTTGATGAATGAATGGTTGGATTATTGAGTTGTAGATGTCACCCTTTCTGTATTTAACTCTCATAGTGAGCATTGGTCTATTTTTATAATTCCCCCCATGGCTGTGAATTAACCTTGTCTAAAGTGCAAAGTGAAGAGCTACCAAAAAAGGCCTGCCCCACATTTTGCTTAACAGACAAAGTGCTCTTTTTAAGGTTCATTAAGTTTCTGGACATCTTAATTCCATAATAGAATTTCAATCTTGCCTAGAAATATTTTCAAATTGTGTTTTTTGGTTCGCTTGTTTAAATAAAAATTGCCTGAGATACATTGAATTTTGCCTTGGAAGAACACGTGTTCTTGCAACTTTGGCCGGCAGTTGGGCCGTTCGTGCTTAGCCTTCCTGTTGATGTGTGCTATGACTGTGGTTTCCTGCGCCTCCTGCATGTGGCAGAAGACTTGCAAGCTGTGGCCGATGCACGCTTTCTTTCTTTTCACTCACTTTTCCTTTGTTGGCAGTTGAAAGATAAATTATGCGGACATTCAGAACATACTTCTTTAGTATTTATATTAAAATCCTAGAATAGTTTTAATTTGGGAAGAGCGGGGACTTCATTTTTAGAATATTAGAGGCTGTGGACACCACTTACTCTGCCTGGTAATGTAAGATCAGAATGTGAAACATTTCTGGTAGTAAATAAACTCTCACTATATCCTCCTTAAACATTGAAATGGGACTTCCTGTAAGGAGGTGGCTTCATTTGTGGTACAGTGTACAACCCAGAATAAGTTTGAAATATGCTTTTTATATATGGATATATGCAATATGTTTTAATGCTTTTTTTATCAATACTTAGAATTTCCTTAAAACAATGGAAATGGAAAGCAGTGAGTTTCTGTTTCTGTATCAATTGTTTCTGTGTCAATTGATTGGTTCAGAAATTCTGGTTTAATAAGGTATATTATTGCTCAACTGATCTTGATCAGTGTCAGCATTCTTAGTTTTTTAATATACTTCAAGGTAAAGACTTCTTCTTAAATCCAATTTTAAAAGATCTGTCATCAAGCCTATATATTTAAATTGATTTGTCATCTGAGGGAAAATTTGTGTACCTGACTTATTATATTTGAATGACGATGTTGATTGACACAGTGGTGGAAAGTGGGGAGAAGAATTAAATTTAGAGTAAAACTATGGAACCAGATCTATCCTTCTTTTATAATTATACGATGAATAATCAGGTAAATTAGGAGAACTATTTTAGTGAATTAAACACTAAAATAGAATATAATATAGCATAATATTCTAAAATTTACTGAATGTGGTTAAAAACTTAATTACTAGACAATTATATCTAAATAGGAAGTTTGGCACTTTTATTTATTATTATTATTTTTTTAATTTGAGAAAGTGAGAGCGCTACATTTATTTTTACACTGTGCTGGATTCTGGAATTTTAAAAATAGAAACAAGGGAAATTCATTTTAAACTCTATTTTGCTGGAAAAGTATTGAAGACTATCTTTAGGCCCTCCAGAACCTGATTAGGTATTTCTGTGACATGCTTAGAAGTGCTAAAACACATTTTACATTCTGAATAATAACAATAATGACATCCAAGTAGTAAACAAAAAATTCCTTCCTTTTCCCTTTTTTTCTTTCCCATATCTAAATTCAGCACAAATTAAACAGTAAGCACTCTTTTATATAATCTCTTTCCCTTAATTGGTCATTTTACTTGACTAATTTTTCTTTAAGTGAGGAAACTAATTTCTTGTTACCAGCGGGAGTTAAATATTTCTGTATGCTTGACACTAGAATTTATAGTACAAGATTGTCTGAATAAAACAAGGATAATATTTTACGTTCAGTGTTTTATTTCCCAATATATTTTTGTCTAAGAACTATCATCTTGGTATTTTCAGTCAAACACTAGTAATGTTAGAGTCTTTGAAAATAATTTTAGCTAATTAATACTTCTTTGAAACTTAGAATTTATTATTTGAGCATCAATTTTATACTTTTGGGCATATGCAGTGAATACATTGGCAAGTTTTTTTTTTTACTGTATCAAAGATATCCAGTTGCCAGAGAAGCTTGCTTTCTCTTTCCCCTCCCTCCCTCCCTTCCTTCCCTTCTTTCTCTCTCTCTCTCTTTCTTTCTTCTTTTTTCATTTTTAATGTTAAACAAAAAGTAAGTTGTGTGTCCTAGTCATTACCAGCCTTTTTGTGTGCCTAGTGAAATTTGTCATTTCGAAATGGTTTAGAATAGATGTGTGTCTTCAGGTATGCAATTTCTGAGCCTAAACCACTGTCTGTTAAGCCAAATTGTGGTCAATTAAAAGGCCTTTTCTGAGATGCCATAGATGGGAGTTCTTACATATGCCACTGGAAGTGAAAATACTACATATGTCAGTGAGCTGTCTCTTCTGGACTTAACATTTCTTAATAGCATAAAAACCCATCCTGAAGGCTGATGTTGTTTTGATAGGCTATCTCTGTGATAAAGGGAAGTTCAGGGTTTTCTATTCTGTGAGTAACTAAAGGAAATAATGTAGGAAGGCAGGAGGAGTTAAGATTTTCACAGGGTATCATTCTGCAATAACATGTATGTGTATATGCACACATGCCCCACACGTGCCTCTACACACATGTCCGTGCATACCCATGCCTGTATACACACGGATACGTAAAGACACACATATATTTCTTTTGCACCTATCCTATCTTATTTTGTTTGGTCATGGTGAGCTATTTGGCCTCTTTAAAGATCTTTTTAGGCTTAGATGATTGTTTTTTTCAGGGCCTGAATTCTTACTCATCTCACCCAAGAACTCCTTGCTCGTAGTACCTTTCTATGCACTGTCATAATAGGTAAAGTTTTCTTTCCGGTTAACCAAAAACAGCCCTAGTTAGAAACTCATACTTGTAGTTGGTTTCATTTCAAAACACGTTGTTTTAATGTGTGATTCAGCCAGTAAATGTTAAAAAAGTTTACCCTGCTCTTTTATTATATTGTTATGAGGCTTTTAAAACTAAGATTTTTCCAAAGAATCATTTTTCCATTCTTAAAAATGTCCTAGTGACTATACATTGATATTATCTAATTATTGATAATGAATAGATTAAGAACTGTATAGCAAACAAAAAACAATTGAAAGTATATGGTACAAAAGCAGGGACAAATCTTAATTTTTTTGAATTTTATATTCATAAGGACACCAGTGGGGAAAGTTGGGAAACCTTTAGTAATTTAGTGTTTTTTTTCCAAACCTCTGCGCTTAGGCTCATGTAAGCAGTTCTAACATCCAAACCCACAACTCAATAATGACACATTGGTTTCGGTGACTGGACATTTCTTGTGATTTTGTTGAAAAACTCAGAAATATCTTTTGGCTTAAAATCATGACCAAAGTTTATCCTGTCCTGCTGCTGCTTCTCTTAGTTCCTGTGAATTGAATTTAAAACACTGTGGTCCAATGATAGTATTTCTTGAGATACTTGTTTTCTATTGTTTTCCTTATAGCTTTTGAGGAACTTGAAAAAGCCTTGAGTACAGCCCAAAAAACAGAAGAAGCACGGAAAAAAATGAAGACAGAAATGGATGAACAGATAAAAGCTATTGAAAAAACAAGCGAGGAGGAACGCATCAGTCTTCAACAGGAATTAAGTCGGGTGAAACAGGAGGTTGTTGATATAATGAAAGTAAGAATAATTCTAGATTGAAATGGGAACAACAATTTTGAAACTTAAGTCTGATGTTTTTCTTTCAATCTTTGGATGTAAAGAAGAGTTAATCTGTACTTTAGACCATAGCTATTTCAAGATATTCAGGCTATAGGAAAAATGCACTTTGATAGAGAAATGAATTTAATACTTAGTTCTTTCTTTGGACCCTTTTATGTTTTGCTTTCCATGCAGCGTCCCATATCATGAACTCGATGTGCCTTCACTGCTTTAGATTCCCTGGCTCCAGGCTCCTTGAAGGTCGCCTGCTTCAGTAGCCATCCTCTGATAGTGAATTGACATTATCATGCCTTTCTCTGCTCACAGCTACCTTCCCCACCCATTTTTCTCTGCTTTAGCCTGCCTAGTTTCTCTCTCATCATTTTTGCCTTTCTTGCTAAACCCATTTAATCCTATTCTTTTACTGACTTGCCATTTATATACTTGATATTTAATTATGGCTATTAAACTGGCTGACAATAAAATACATATCTGAGCAGTTGAGGCTTGAATTTCAATGGCTGTGTGTAGTTTTACAACTCCCTAGTAAAGTTTCTGTGCTTTTATATATGAGTACATGGTGACTCTTATATGAATACATACAGATAGAGTGGGGAGTAAATTATATTATGTTCATACATATATTTTCTTCTGTAGCACTAGAGACAACTTTCAAAGTAGAAATTATTTGTGACCAATTGCTGGATATACAAGGCCTTAAGTATAACCACCAGACTGTATTTTAATTTTTTAAAAAATCAGTCATTCAGTATAATAATTAATGTCACCATGGTATCTAACAACTTAAAAAATAATTGATAAGTTATTTTGAAAGACAATAATATGGGCATATTGTATAAAAATAAAAAGATAAAAAGAGCACATAGTGAAAAGTAAAGTTTCCTCCCATTCTAACCCCTTAGTTTCCTCTATAGTTGTATTTTTTCTGGATATCCTTCCCAGAGATAGTCTGTCTATATAATTTCCCTTTTAGTTTTCATATCCTTTCTCTTTTTAAATACAAAAGATAGCATGTTATATATAATGTTCTATATTTTGCTTTTTCTGATTAATTATCTTTTGGAGATTGTTTCTTATCCAGTGATAAAGAACTACCCTATTTGTTCTAAAGGTGCATAGAATTCTATTGTATGAATGTCCCATCCATTGTATGAATATATGTCAGCGGGAGACTGATGAGCTGTTTATAGATATTTAGCTTGTTTTCATTTTTTGCTTTTGCAAATTGTGACTTCCCTTATACATATTTGTTCACATGTATTTCTGTAGGATAGATTCCTACAAGTTGAATGTTACTCAGACAAAAATTATATATGTGTCTTTTTGTTTTTGGAAGATATTGCCTAGTTGTTACAAGCTCTAGGGAAGACAATTGACAATCTCTCACAAGCAATGTATTAGAATGTTTCCCCCCTCTCCAAGATTGTGTTACCTAACTATTTTATCCTTGCAAGCTCATAAGGTTTTTTTTTTTGGTGTGTGTGTTTTTTTGGTTACATATCCCCCCTTTCTGCTTGTTCTTTGCTGTGTTCATTTTTGCATTCTTCTGTGTCTGCTTGTCTCCCCCCATTGCGGCGACCCACCGAGTCAGCTCACTGCGCGGCAGCCTTGCCTGCTCGCGGGCGGCTTTTTGCCCTGCTCGTGGGCGAATTGCCCTACCCGTGGCGGCTTTGCCCTGCCTGTGGCGGCTTTTTCCCTGCCCACGGTGGCTTTGCCCTGCCCACGGTGGCTTGCATTCTCAAGGCGGTCTGCCTGCTTGAAGAGGCCCCGGGAACCGAACCCTGCCCGTGGCGGCTTTTTGCCCTGCCCATGGCGGCTTTGCCCCGCCCATGGTGGCTTGCCTTTCTCAAGGCGGTCTGCCTGCTTGAAGAGGCCTCGGGAACCGAACCCGGGCCCTCCCATGTGGTAAACTGGTGCCCTATCCACTGGGCTACAGCCAGCCCCCTCAAGCTCATAAGTTTTTAAAAAAGTGATACCATTGTGATTTTAATGTGCATATCTCTTTTTAACTTTATTTTGTACATTTAATAATTGAAAATATAAATGATTAAAAACTAAAAAGTAAACAGATGAATAAATACATACATTTCTCAATTACATGTACTGGATACATATAAAAATTTTTTTAATCAAACAATATGTTACACAATATATTTGGTTCATAGTAATGCAATCATATAGTATTTGTCTTTTTGTGTCTGGCTTGCTTCACTCAGTGTAATGTCCTCCAGGTTCATCCATGTTGTCATACGCTTTACGACTTCATTTCTTCTCACAGCAGTGTGCATATCTCTTAACAAGTATGATGAACATAGTTTTTCTCTTTGAGTTGCCTGGCCAAATCCATGACTCACTTTTCTAATGAATTGTTTTTTTTCTTGTTAAAGTTGTAGACGCTCATTACTTATAGTGGGTATTAGCCCTTTGGAGAGGGAGTCCTTTTATCCAAATAATTTTTCTCAGTTTGCTTTTTATTAACTTTGTTTATGTTATGATTTGTTATGACCATGCAGAACTTTTTCTTTTTCCAGTAATTGAATTTATTAGCCTTTTCCTTAAATGCTATCTGGATTTTGTATTCTGCTTTAAACCATAGGCTTACTCCTGAGATCATTAAAATTTTTCTTCTTCTGGCACTTTTATGCTTTCATTTTTTTATGGTTAAATCTGTGATCCAATTGAAATTTATTTTGTGTAAGGAATGAGGTAGTAATCCACCTTAATTTTTTTCCAGATGACTATCAAGTTATCTCCAGATCATTTATTTAATAATTCATTTTCCCTCTTCTGATATGCTCTACCATATTTATTGCATACTAAATTGTTATTCTAAATGTGGGTTAGGTTGTTTTTTTCTGATCTCTGTGCTATTCCATTGCTTTGTCTGACCATGTACTTATATTACATATTATTACTCTCGTTTTATAATATATTTTACTATCTAGTAACCTCCCTTTATTATTCTTATTTTTTGGAAGAATATTGGCTATTCTTACATGTTTATTTTTCAGTAAACTTGCCTAGTGATTGTTCCCTCCAATTCTTTTGGCAGTTTTATTTGATTATATCATATTTGTATATTTGTTTAGAGAGGTTTGTCATTTTTATAAGCGTGAGTATTTCTAATTAAACAAGGCCGATACTTAAAAATTTTTAAATTTGTGGTCTATATTATCTGTTATTTTAGTTAATATGTTACATATATTAATACAATTAATATTATATTGTAGTTATATATATTTACAATGTATGTACCACAAAATTTCCTATTTTAAGCCTACAACTCAGTGCTTTAATTACATTCACAATGTTGTGCTACCATCACCACCATCCATTACCAAAATCTTTTCATCACCCCAAAGAAAAACTCTATCCCCATGAAGCAATAACTCCCCATTACCGCAGGTAGCCCCTAATCTTCTTTCTGACTCTGTGAATTTCACTATTCTAGATAATACATATAAAAGGAATCATACAGTATCTATCCTTTGAGGTCCATCTGTGTTGTAGCAAGTATCAGAACTTCATTCCTTTTTACTGCTAGATATTTTATATACATAGAACAGTAGCACATTTTGTTTATCCATTTATCTGCTTGTGATACTTAGGTTGTTTCCATCTTGACTATTGTGAATAATGCTTCTGTAGACATAGGTGTACAAGGGCCATGACTTTTTAATAAATAGCATGTTCCTGGAAAGCTGTGACATACTGAGATTGGTGTACCCAGGGCAGCTTTTTACCACAGTCAAGCGTCTGTTCTGAGAGGATCCTTATTCCCCCGCTCTGGTTATCTGTTCTGCCGGTGGGCAACATAACATACCTGCAGGATGAGGAAATAGAGCCTCAAGCCCTGAGGACTGGCTACTGCAGCAGCAGCTTTCCATGCCTTCAGTAAGCAGTGAAAACTGCTGTTCTTTTCTTTTAATTTTTGAAGCTTTATTACTCTAGATTTATATGGGAAAAATGTTCTAAATTTTCCTTTTAACAAGTTACTAAGTAGCAGATTAAAATGTAATAAAAAGTATTTATGATTTAGTTGTGTATTACATGTGTTACTCTGAGTTTTCACTTTATCTGTTTGGATAATTTTCAGAAATCCTCAGAAGAGCAAATCCTTAAACTGCAGAAGCTTCATGAAAAGGAGCTGGCCAGCAAAGAGCAAGAATTTACCGAAAAGTTTCAAACTCGAGAAAGGGAATTTCAGGAACAAATGAGAATAGCTCTTGTAAGTTACCTGTTTTATTTTTGCTGTAGACAAACTTCATGAAGTTATAAATTTGCCATCCCATCACCCTTGCTCCCAGCTTGAGGTCAGACAACTGGCAGCCTTGGCCATTTTGGGTATGTAGAGAGTATAAGAAGTAGGTAGGAAAAAAGCTGTGAGAATTTGTTAGCTTAGAATTGTGTGAAAATTAAATTTTGTGATTTAACCAACTTTCATTAATCAGTTTGTATGTTTGTTTGTCTTTTCGTCCTACTCCCATCTTGGTAGTAGGCTGTGATTAGGGAGGAGAAAAGGAGACAATAGGTTAATTGAAGCAGTGAGCCAGTGACTATAATTGAGGAACAAAGTCTAAAACTCACTGACTATACCCATAGCTCAGGGATCATAAAAGTTTTCTGAAATGCATTTCAAAGAAGAAAAAATGAAAATGACCAAGTAGTTTTCACTTCAAGTAGAATAATTTTAGTAGTGATTGTCAATCCATGTGGTATTTTAACAGTAAGACAAAATAAAATATAAAACAACCAACTGAACTAACCAAGATGATAGCCAGATGAGAAAGATTTTTGGGGATAGTATAATTTAAAAGTTTAAAACAAAATTGTTTTTCTTCAATTGTAAAAAACCTTTTATACAAGGTACCGTAAAATATGTTAATACCAAATATGTTGATTTGGTTTTTTTATATAAAGTTTTTATTATTCGTGAGATAACACATATAATTTTTAAAAATGCTTCCAGTTCAAAGATTAGGAATACTATTTGAAATTTTTATCTCCTTTCTTTTATACATTTTTTTTCACTCTCAGTTGGATCTGATACTCTTGTTTTTAGGATGTACCGGGGATCGAACCCGGGACCATGGGAAGCAGGCACTCAACCACTTGAACTATATCTGCTCCCCAGCAGTGATTCTTGAACTGAGTCAGCAGAATTCACTAATCTGCTTTTTGGGGAAAATAAGAACATGGATTTGCAATGTCAGATTGGCTGATGTTAGAGATTTAGTCTGTGGCCATAAAATTTACATGTATGTGGGCACATATTTATATTCCTTGTTGGTCCGGAAAAGGTTTAAACAGTTTACAAGAATATTTAAACTATTATAGGGCAGCATAAATAAGGGCATAGAAATTAAGAAACTAAGCAGGACATAAGTAAAGCAGGGAATGGCACTAAAAATACTTGCTGTAAAGACCTATTATGAGGTTTCCACACTGTGGTCATTGGCTTTTGGGGACACTGAAACTTGTTAATACTGTGTTTTAGGAATTGATACATTCAGATATATTCCAGAAAGAGAGCACAGGACAGACATACATGTGTGTATTGTGTGCTTGTCCCCTTTCCCTCCCCTTTCTACTTAGTTTCTCTAAGAACTTAACTTTGAGTTGATAGTCAAAATTCATCAGATTCTTAAGGCTTCCTTTTTATTTTTATGGGAATATAGAGATGCATTTAAAATGTCGTTTACTTTAAGCAAGATAGTATATTTTAAATTGATGTTATAGGAACTAATGTTTTCTTACTAGTCTGCTTACTCATAATATGGTATACAAAAATATTCCTTAAAGCAGTATGCTTCTCCAGAGTATGTCTTTTTGGTGATTAATTTTGTAATCTAAAAATATTGCTGTCAGCAATGTGAACCCTAAGCAATAGGTATAGATAAGCACATTATTAAACTGGAGTCCACAGTCAGCCAATGTTAAAAGTGATCTCTTGAGCTTCTCTTCTGATAACTGTGAACACTACTAATGTTAATGTTGATATATAAGAAGGGAAACCAAAGGAGAGGCTTTTCAAAATTGATGGGATGGTAAAGGAACCCAGATCATCTAAAAAGAATGATATAGGCTTTGCTTTATAGATAGTTCCTCAGTCTAATCCATATATTCACAAGTAACCTTCTCATTCTGATCTAGTTTTCAACATGGGGTTCCTTATTACAATGAGATATTTCTCACAAATTATATAAACTTGACAATCATGTTTCTAGACATAGAGTTGAAATACCAATCTCTGGAATGCAGAGAAAAAGGTAGCAACAGTTTTGTGATTTCTCAGTGGTGTTTTGTAAAATATTTTAAGTAATGGAAAAAACAGACTTAGTGGAGTTTCTGGAACAAACTTTTTATTTCAATAGTAATTGTGGCAAAGATTGGCCAGACCACACTGGACAAGCCATATTATAGTGCCTTATTTCTGCAGACTAGAGTTTAGGAAGAGAGAGGTGATGATACTCCCTACCTGACATACCAGGGTAAAGGTCAAATGAAATGATTCCTCTGGAAATATTTTCAAAATGCTGAAGATTCATGTGGGCCTAAGGTGGTATTATTGTTTTTGGCACAGGAAAAGAGTCAGTCAGAATATTTGAAGATCACTCAAGAAAAAGAACAGCAGGAATCTTTGGCCCTGGAAGAATTAGAGTTGCAGAAACAGGCAGTCCTCACAGAGAGTGAAAATAAACTTCGGGACCTTCAGCAAGAAGCAGAGACGTACAGAACTGTAAGTTTAAGTAATATTCAGGTTCCAGAGCTGTGAAATTATTCATATATGAAAACTTATTGGGAAGCAGATGTGGCTCAACTGGTTGGGCTCCCGTTTACCATGTGGGAGGCCCCAGGTTCGATTTCCAGGGCCTCCTGGTGAGGGCAGGCTGGCCCGTGCAGCTCGGTGAGCTGGCGCAGCAAGATGACCCAGCAGGGGGAGACAGGCTGACACGGAAAAACTCATAGCAAATGGGCACAATGAGCACAGGCAGCAAGGGGTGGGGCTAAAAAAATTTAAAAATTAAAAAAATTTTTTAAAAAAGGAAACTTATTATCTCCCAGTTAGTATTGTTACCACACAGTGGGCTCGTTTGCACAAGAGTCAATGCTGTGATACCAAGATGTCAAGAAAAGAAAGAATTTTATTGGGAAGTCGGCCAGCAAGGAGACAGGAGGCATTCCTCAGATCTATCTCCTGGAGCAGAAGGGCGGGGAGATGTTTATCCAATTTGGGGAAAGGTGGACTAAAGGGAATGGCTAAGGATGAGGTGAGATGATGTGGGCCAATTGGCAGAGTTAAGCGGAGTGCTCTGTTACAGATCATGCCCGGTCACATATTGAATGTTCAGAATGGAGGCTTAGCATGCCAGGTGGCTAGACCTGGTCAGAGCTGGCTTCAGCAGGTTCTGCAAAAGGAAAGGAAATGGTAACTTATCCCCTAAAGCAGCACGCCTTCCATGAATAAATATAAGGAGGTAGACATGCGAACGAAAGTGAAGTAGAAACTTCTAGAAACTTCCGCAAGCCAGCAAGGGAGAGGCCACTTTGGAAAGTGGGTTAGTAGCTGGTGGTTTCAGCATTAAGCTGTAGAGAAGCTTTTATTTTACTGAGTTAGCTTTCTGTTAGATAGTGAGAGCTGTTCACAGGAGCTGTTTTGACTCTGGGCTCTGTCTTTGCTCCACGATGGTCCTGGTTCTGCCTTAGCTGGTTGTATTTCTGCCTGCCACTCACTCAGCTCAGCTTTTTCTCACTCAGGCTCTGCAGCATCTTCACGTCATTACTTACTCACCCTTGATCTCTAGAAAGTGGTCACACTTTGTAGGCAGCACTTGCCTGGCATGTTCCTGCCCATCTAGCCTCATCTCATTCCACGTCCTGGACATAATTTAATCTCATTATATATCACAGTTTATTTACACCAATGCCCTCCTTTTTCAGTTAAGTTCTTCTCAATTTTTCTATTATAAACATAGTCTGTAATGAACATATTTGTACATATATCTCAGTGTTCCTATTTTTAAGGCTGTTTGGTTCTTCCCCTTAGCAGTATTTGAAATGTGCTACCTGTTTTGAATAAAAAGATTTGTGTTATTTAGACTTTTTAGCCTTTTTGCTCTGATTTAGACGGTTAAACAGTCAAACTTCTTACCCACAGTTCTAAACTGCTTTATTTTCCTATTTCCAACATTTATGAACAGTGGTATGGTAGAGGGCAATAGGTACTTAGGAGACCTAGATCATCTTGCTTGCGTTGTAAATTACTTGTACCTTAATTTCCTTACCTGTCACATCAGTAGATTGGATCCAGTGATTCCTTAGGATCTTTCCAGTTCTGTCATTCTATAGTTCTGCCTTTCTTAAAACTATTTTTTCTTCAGAGTCAAAGTTGAGATTTTCACGAGACAGTAGTAACCTTTGCTAAAATTTATTTAAGTTCCTTCTTTATGAAAATAATATTTAAACTAATTTTTGGAGTAGAAAAAGTACAAACGTTACTTTTTTTCCAAAATTAAAAAAAAATTATGAAATCAATAGAATACTGTTGTAGCCCTTTAAAAAAGCACAGGAA
>PVKH010027539.1:0-12998 GCA_004027955.1 Chaetophractus vellerosus | reverse complement strand
GCAACGGAGGAGGTAGGCCATTTTGAATCATCATATATCATTCGGAACTGTATGGGAGAAAGAGGTCATCTACAACCTGAACTGTGATATATGCTTGATGGCAAAGCCCCAAAATGTGTATACCTATCACAGGCATTATACCACACTGAAGGATGTGTGTGTGTGGGGTTGTGGGAGGGGTTGTGGGGAGGCATATGGGTACTCCTGGAATCTCTGTGTAACATTTGTGTAATCAATGTATCTTAAAAATATATATAGATATATTAATAATTTAAAAAAAACCTCACAGCAAAATGAAGTACAAGACGAGATGGCTAAGAGATGAATTCTGCCAAGCATTTCAAAAAGAATTAACATCAATCCTGTTTAAACTCCTCCAAAAATTTGAACAGGAAGGGAAATTGCCCAATATGTTTTATGCAGGCAACATTACCCTAATACCAAAGCCAGATAAAGACTCTACAAGAAAAGGTAAGTACAGACCAATCTCTCTAATGAACATAGGTGCAAAAGTTCTTAACAAAATACTTGCAAATGGAATGCAACAGCATATCAAAAGAATGATACATCAAGACCATGTGGGACTTATTCCTGTTATGCAAGGATAATTCAACATTTAAAAATCAACCAGAGCAATACACCACATTAAAAAACTGGAGGAAAGAAATGATCACCTCAAGCAATGCAGAAAAGGTATTCAAAATAATCCAGCATGCTTTCCTGATAAAAACCACTTTAAAAGACAGGAATAGAAGTTAAATCCTTCAATATGATAAAAGGAATGTATGAAAAACCCACAACCAACATTGTACTCAATGGGGAAAGGTTGAAAGCTTTCCTCTAAGTTTGGAAACAAGACAAAGATGACCACAGTCCCCATCATTATTCAACAGTGTACTAGATGTTCTAGCTAGAGCAATTAGGTAAGAAAATAATTAAAGACATACAAATAGGAAAAGAAAAAGTAAAACTCTCACTATTTGCAGATGACATGATCCTATATTTAGAAAATTCTGAAATGTCTACTTCAAAGCTACTTGAGCTAAAAAGCATGTTCAGCAAGTGGCAGGATACAAGGTCAATATGCAAAAATCAGTAATGTTTTTGTACACTAGTGTTACTGGATTTAGTCTAAGTTATTGACTATGCTGCAGAAATGAATTGTAAGAGCATATCAGGCTAGTTAGGCCAGTTAATTATTAAAGTAGGGAAGGAGGAGAAATGGGAGAAAATAACAGATCATGGGTTCCAGAGAGAGGAAGGGGTTGAAGAGTGATAAACAGGGCTGGTTTATAGACTACAATTTACCATTATAGAATATAAATTCCCAGGTTTTACTTGTGTATTCACCCAGGCAGGGGCTTAGAAGGCCAGTACAGGGGTCCAAATCAAGAGTAATTCGGACTTTGTGCCTGCTTTTTGAACCATTAAATATTCTGCCCCTTTGCTAATGGCATGGGAGGAGTCCCAGCTCTTTGTTGTTTTGATTGATTAACCCTCCCATAAATCCCCCAGAAGGGCCCTATTACAAGGCCTCCAGAGACTATGCAAGACTTCTCCTGGCTTCTGGAGGAAACCTCATTTGGAACAGCAGAAATCTCATTCTGAATGGGATTCTTGCGAGGATCTTCCAGCAGCCATGTTGGGAGTATGGATATCCATGTGGACTTCTTGCCAGGTTCCAGATCCAACTATTGATTCTCTATCTTACTAGCCTGCTTCACTAGCATTGAACAAACTGAGGAGGAAATCAGGGGGAAATTCAATTTACAATAGCAAGAAAAATACTGAAGAAAAACATGACTTATATGGGAAAACTGGATTTCCATATCTAATTCAAAGAAAGAGGACCCTTATCTCACACCTTAAACAAAAGTTAATTCAAAATAGGTCAAGGACCTAAATATAAATACTACAACCTTAAAATTCCTAGAAGAAAATGTAGGGAAACATTTCAAGATCTTGTTGTAGTTGGTGGTTACTTGAACCTTACAACCAAAGTACAAGCAATGAAAGAAAATATAGATAAATGGGACTTTCTCAAAATTCAACATATTTGTTTATCAAAAGACTTTTTTTGAGAAAGTTTAAAGTCATCCTACTTAATGGGATAAAATTTTCAGAAGCCACATCTCCAGCAAAGGTTTTATTTCTGTGTCATATAAAGAAGTCACATAACTCAACAACAAGACAAGCTACCTAATTAATAATCAGCAAAAAACTTGAACAGATATTTTTCCCAAAGAGGAAATACAAATGGCCTAAAAAGCACATGAAATGATGCTTAACCTCACTAGCTTTTAAGAAAATGCAGAACAAAACTAAAGTAAGATACCATTTCATGCCTTATAGAAGGGCAATTATTTAAATAAAAATAGAACACTATGGGTGATGGAGAGGTTGTGAAGAAATAGGAACATCCCTTCACTGTTAGTGAGAGTGTAAAATGGTGTAGCTTCTGTGGAGCAGTTTCACAGTTGCTCAGGAACCTATATATAGAAATGCCCTATGAGTCAATAATTCTGCTACTAGGAATATATTCAGATGGACTGAAAACACGGATGTTAACAGATATTTGCAAACTGATGTTCATAGTGGCATTACTCTGAAATGCTAAAATATGCAAACAACCTAAGTGCCCATTATCTGATGACCGGATAAACAACATGTGGTATATACATATGGCAGAATACTATTTCACTGAATAAAGACCCAGAGAAGCACATGACAATATGGTTGAAACTTGAGTTTATTATGTTGAGTGAAATAATACAGACACAAAAAAAGGGAAAATATTGTATGTTCTCACTGATATCTACTAAATATAATTAAGTAAGCTTATGGAATTAAACTATGCAGTGTAAGTTACTAGGACAAAGAATGTTGGTTATAAAGGGGGAGATGATACTGAATGTATATAAAATGTTTAATAAGAATGATGTAAATATGTTGTATCAAATAGAGCAGATGGTAGCACATTATAATGAGCTATTTATGATGCTGATTTATAAATGAGATTGTGGTTGAAAGGGGTAGTCTAAGGAAGTTAATGTTCATTGAAAGACAGCTTGGTGATAATCTAGGAATTTTATAACAAAATTTTGGTGATAGATGAGGTTTGTCATTAATAATATGAATGGACGAATGTTCTTCTACTACCAGGTGTTAAGAATATGGTGATACATGGGAAAAATACAACTAATGTAACTTCTAAATTCTAGTCATCAGTAACATTGCAATATTTTTGTGGCAACAGCCAAGAAGGTATTATATCAATACTGAAGTTAAAAAAATACTAAATGGGGTTTAGCTTTATGAGATATGAAAATAATTAAGCATTTTTCTTCATTTTCTTTATTAACAAGGAGACATTGGACTTGTCATTTTCATAAGGAAGTTTGGGACCCCAATCCCCCTTACAGAATTTGGATCCTCAGAAAAACAAATGGTTTCACACTCTCCCTTTTCCCTCCTCCCTCTTCTTTCCCATGCCATCATTAGCAAGATAAGCATAGTACCATGCATCTTTGAACTAAAAATTTACAACTCAAAACCAAGGATAGCTCCCTTTCTTATGACCCTGAGCTAAGCCAACAGATATTTTAACTGCCTAGGAATTTTATCTCTTTCACTTAGCAACCCACTAGCCAATGAATAGAAACATATATAATCCCAGGAAAAGTGTTGGGGGTGCCCAGAACTTAGAGACTTTTCTCTTTCTTGGTCCATGCATAATAAAAATGTTTCTCTCCACCTCCTCTGAGTTCTGTTTGAGTTATCTGAGGTCAATTTTCTGCTACATTGGGTGTGTTGTCTGGGAAACTCAACCATGCAGGCCCCTTGAGCCTCTGGTTGTGACACATGTGGGCATGGCTGGTGGTGACCACCAAATCAATGAGGTGGGCACCCCTGACACTTTTAACAGGACCTCTTTCCAGTGTGGGATCCACAGGCTGTGTCCCGATGGCCAGACTTGACTCAAGGAGGAGGTGGACTGAACACCAATGGAAACTCTGCAAGAAGGTAAGGCTGGTCCACAGTCAGGCCCATCTGCGGATGGAAGAGGGGACTGATCACCACCTGGTTCCCAGCTATCGGGGACACAGTTCAGGGCCTCCCTGTAGGGGAAGGAATGTGTAACTTCTGAGTGAGTGAGAGTGTGAATGTGGATGGTAGGGTCTTGTGCCTACCAATCCAGTCTGTGGCCCCACAGCAGAGAGAGGCCACAGGCCCAGAGTAGGCTTGAGTCTCACCCGTGGCTACATCATATGGCATAATGGCCTTCCCCATAATTTGTTCGGGGCACCTTAGCTAAGGTGAGACAAAGTTCTCATGAGAGACATGGGCAGGCAGGCACCTGAGTGGCCTCTCTGAGGCACCACCTCCTTTGTTTGTCTTGTGACACCGGCACAGGGTGGGGGATGAGGTCATCATAGTCTAAACCCACTGTTTTAACCTGCATGCTCTGGAACTTCAAGAAGGGTTTTTATGGAGATTATGGCATCTGAATGAGCCCCAGCACTCTCCAAACCCTTTAGAGTTAGAATGGCCTGCCTTCAGAGTAGATTGGCCTCTGGAAAGTACCCTGGATTTAACGCATCCATGCTGTCTGGCTGGTTGTGACAAGGGACCCTGGGCACCTGGATCAGTGCACATATATAGATTCCTGGTTAGAGATAGCCCGAAACCTACCCCTGTGGGTCCACATATGTGTAGGGAAGCAGGGACAGAGTAAGGTCCTAGTGGTGCAGATGGCCCAGAACCAAAAAGTGCCCATACATCAGGGGACTGAAGAAGAGTACCCACTCTCCCACTGCCATATGTGCCATCGGCCCCATCAGCATCATTGAAGGTGCTAGAGACACCCCCTCCATCCATCTCACCCCCTAGTCCAATATCCCCAAATGCTGCCAGACCTCCCAAATGACCCACAGCTGACCAAGCCACCCAGTTCTCCAGAGGGCCTTCCACTGATGACTCTGCCTGTGCCTCCTATCAGCTTATGGCTGACCAGACTGCCCAGCACTCCAGAGAACCTCCTGTCAAAAGCTGTGCAGAAACTCCCATCGCCCGGAGACTCCGCTTAGCACATCCCACACTCCAGATGCCCCTGCATGAAGTGCATGGACCAGTCCAAGTGGCAGAAGATGGCACTGTCCAACCAGGACAGTCTGTCCTCTATTACCAACCCTTTACTACTACGGATTTGCTGAATTGGAAACAACACACGCCACCGTATTCAGAGAAGTCTCAGGCCCTTGTTGACATCATGGAATCTATCTTCCAGTCACATTGCCTGACCTGGGATGACTGCCGTCAGCTTCTCCTAATGTTGTTCAACACTGCTATAACAACTCCGCAGTATCACCCTCTACTCTCTGGGGGAGCAATTGTAACAGGACTCACCCACTTGGGACCCATGGGTGGTGCATGACAAATTCCACGGTCTGGGTGTGTGATGACCGAGCCTACCAGTGTATACCCACAGACAACCGCAGCATTTGCTATCTGGCATGGCCGGTACCACCACCCTCTGTATATGGAAGTGAGCTGCCCAATGGGCCTCCACAAGTTAGAAGAGCAATACAGGCATTGCCCTTCTTCCTTTCCATGGGGGTAGTAGCCAATGCAGCCCCCAATGGTGCCTCCCTCATAACCGGTAAGCAGGGCCTACGCCAACTAGCATCGGCAACATCGAAGGACCTCAAAGAAATGACCAGGATGCTCAGTGGCATATAAAACCAAATGGATTTACTGGCAGAGGTGGCCCTGCTGGACTTGCCCAATGCTAGTGAGGGGTGGATATGTCAGGCACTGGGAGAGGAGTGTTGTTTTTACATGAACTCCTCCCAAGTAGTCTGAGATAAGATTGCCATCCTGAAAAAAAGAGCAAAAAGACATCATAGCCTGTCCCAAGAGAACTCCACAGGTGTCCCCTGGAACTGGGGTCTCGGGCAGTGGACTCCCTGGCTCATGCCACTAGCTGGGCCACTACTAATAATTATCCTGGTAGTCGCTCTTGCTCCATGCCTGGTAAATACACTGGTCAGGTTCATTGAAACAACAGTTTCTAGAGTGACAACCACTAAGATGCTCAGCCTGAGAGGCTACAGGCCACTCAAAAATGATGATGCCCTAAAGAAATAAAGGGGTATCAGTGGGGGGGACGATAAGGGAAGTTTGGGACCCCAATCCCCCTTAAGGAATTCAGAGCCTCAGAAAAACAGTCTCACACTTTCCCTTTCCCTTCTTCTGTCTTCTTCCCCATGCCATCATTAGCAAGATAAGCATAGCAGCATGCATCTTTGAACTAAAAATTTACAACTCAAAACCAAGGATAGCTCCCTTTCTTATGACCCTGAGCTAAGCCAGCAGATACTTTAACTGCCTAGGAATTTTATCTCTTTCACTTAGCAACCCACTAGCCAATGAATAGAAACATATATAATCCCACAAAAAGTGTTGAGGGGTGCTCAGAAGTTAGAGACTTTTCTCTTTCTGGGTCGACGTGTAATAAAAACGTTTCTCTCCACCTCCTCTGAGTGCAGTTTGAGTGATCTGAGGGCAATTTTCTGCTACAATTTAAGCAATCTGTGTTCATTTATGCATCTTTCTAGAAGAACAGTGGAGAAAAAATTGAGCTAAATTTTAGGATGAAATGAGATAAATGTGCCTGAACAGAATTTTTTTAGAGTATTGCTTCCATAATTTGTTAAGCTGCCTTTTGCTAGTTAGTTTATTTTTTGAAGTAGATATAAAGTTAAAAAAAAAATCAGTGGTCCACAGGTGACACCATCAACACAGCGACAGAACACATCCCCTGAAAAAAACCTCCCCAGATATTCAGTGAAGGCTCCAACCTAACTCCGGAAGCATACGGTCTGGCTGCACGAGACCAAAGAACGCACCACACCCTGAAACAGACATCAGCTTTATGTGGACTTAGGAACAGGAGAGCATGCCCTGAGGAGGTGGTCTGAAGACCGGTGGTGGTGCTTTGCAAAACAGGTAGGAAAGTAATGGGCAATATAAAGGGTCTCTTCTAGGGTCACAGGAAGTACACAAAAGGGGTTTGACAATGTTTGTAGGAAGGAAGTTACCTCCAGGAGAAGATTATAGTTTATGATATCATCTGTACGTTCTTTTCCCTCTGCAGAGGATGGTTAATCTTTAACTTATGTGTAGGTCAAGAAGGCAGCCACATGCTAAAGGCTTTGTTTCAATTTTGTAGGGGGAGCTTGGGCTCACCTCCCACAGTGAAGAAAATAAGGGGAGATTCCAGAACTGTGGAATATGGTAGAGAATGGAGAAGGAATACACAAATGCTGAAATGAAGAAAGGAAAATATCAGGTAGGAAATTTCTATCCAGGACCTTCCAGTTTTCTTTCCTTCCCTCTCAAAACAATACAGCAAGTAGCCTGAGACCTTCTCACCATAGAAACATATTTTAGATGAACTCACAGGAGTGAGTTAGAAACCCACGCATATCCAAGCACAGAGACCCAAGTGCATGGAGAACCAGGGTGGAAAAAAAGCTGCTGAGGAATGGAGAAAACAAAAGGCCTCCTGGTTGGGGGGGTGGGTGGTAAAACTGCAGCAGAATGGCAGTGGCTGAGTGGTGCACTCACCTAATACAGTTACAGTCAGTGGGATTCCCTAAATGCAGAAAGGACTTTTGTGGATGGACTCACCTTTCTGGAATCTCCCCATATGACTCCAGAGGCAGGATAATCTAGGAGGGAAGAAATTTTAGGCAGAAAGCCTCACAGAAAAGAAAAAAAAATAGGGGAGGATTAAACTGAACTGCTGTAAACCTGCAGGGTCCCAGAAATGAAAAATGTAAGGAAATTGGGACACTGAGTGAAGAAGAGAATTTAAACAAATCATAGGAGCTGGGGAGAAAATTCTGCACAAATAGAAACAGAACAGGTCAAGATTTCTGCTGAAGGGAGAGAGAAAAGAAACTGGCAAGTTATGGCAGTTCATTATGATTCAGGTTCTGGCAAAAGGAGCATGTATAAGAGATAGGAACTTAGTTAATTTTTAGTTTGCTGATGTAGGACTTAGCATGAAGGATTCCACCTGGGAAATACTTACATTATTTAATAATTTTCACCAGTTTGATCTGGTTCCAGTCATTGAGAGTTGTGATCCAAATGTAAGGTGTTCAGCCCATGTTCTGTTACTGCCTAAGGTCTTGGAGTAGTACTTGCTGGTTGTTTTCATGTTGGGCTCAAAGGTGGTCATGATGTCCTTTATCCCTTGAACATCATTTTTATGTCATCACAGACATAAAGAAATCATTTGCTGCATCACAAGGGCTGAGGACACACATTCAAAATTCTTGAGAGAAAAATGTGCATGAGGGAGACTATAATAAGTTGTATAATGAGGGATAGAAATGCTCAAGTGCCCACCTCATAGTATGCTTCTAAACCCACACACCCATAATTTCAAGCAACTGAAATCAAAGTGGAATCAGGGCCCTGTGGAAGGCCTTGCCTGTTTAAACCCTGTGTCCTGTTTAATTATTTCATTCAATTTTGTCTCAACTTCCCCAGAAGTGTTTACCCAATTACAACAGTTGGTATTGGTAATATCCAAAATGCCTCCTTGTTCAGCTAATAAATAATCAAGTTTTGCAATCCTATTGACTAAAACAATTTTAGCTAATAAATCTAATGACTCTTTGGGTAACTATAGCTATAGCAATAGATTCAGTAATTTTTCTTAGTATGATTGATCAATTTCTAATCATGTTTCATTTCTGTTAACCCCAAGCCAAGGTAACAATGATCTGCCAAAAAAGAGAAACCCAGAATCATTAACTTCCTGGGTAAATCCTGTTTGCCTAAGGAAGTAGATTGAGGGTAGTAGTCCAATGAGAAGTTTCAGATTGATTATAAAATCCTAAGGGGCTGTAAGGAGATAAAGTGCACATTGCCCAGACATTTACCAGCTATTAAGGGAACTTACTGCCCAGGAAAATATTTTATAAGATTTCTGGAATAAAAATATTGCCTGGCAGAACAGTGTAACTATGGACAAGGTGATGTTGTTTACAGATTAATTGGTAGGAATACTTTCATTTGTCCTTAGTATCTACATTCTGTAGTACTGAGGATACAAATGAAGAGCTGATCTAGATTGACTTGTCTCTTGCAGATCAATTGTCTCAAACCTGAAAGTGGACATGCAGTGTTAAGGTAACTTGTAGTTCATGGAGGCATGTGGATGATTATAGCAAGGTTTTCTTTTATTTAATTAATTAATTTTTAAAATTATATATATATATATTATTTAAGGATACATTGATTAAATAAATGTTACACAGAAATTTAGGAGTACCCCTATGCCACCCTCCCACACCTCCCACAACCTCCCACATATATATCCTTCATCAATGTGGTATAATGCCTGTGGTAGATATACACATTTTGGGGCTTTGCCATCAAGCATGTATCACAGTTCAGACTGTAGACCACCCTCTCTCCCATATAGTCCTGCATGATACATGATGATATAAAATGGCCTATATCCTCCATTGCAACATAATGCATGACAATTCCCAAGCCCCCCCAAAAAACCCTGTATTACAATTACCTTTCCCTCTCCCTGCCCACAAAGTGTCCAGTGACTCTGGCACCACATAATTTTCTAATTTCTAGCATTGCATGTATCAAAAGTCTAAAACAGGACACCAACAAGTCCATTCTAGTCTATAGTTCTTCCCCCAATACCGAGGAGTCTGAGTTGGCGATGTCCCATCCACCACCAAGTGAGAGGGGGCTTATATCCTATGGATATGATGGAAGAAATTAACCTGCCTGCAGCTGCAGGCTCTCTCCATTCCCCAGGTTAGCTATCGTCGATCATCTTCTCCCCACTAGGTGTCCTGGGTGAGTCCATTGAGTTGTAGAGTAGGAGTTATAGCAAGGTTTTCAAGCTCTTTTATGATATCGGTATAATTTTTTAGGCCAGATCTGTGTGTTGTGGTTGATACTGAGCAAAGACAGGTTCTTTCCTCCCAATGCACTTTATTTATTTTTTAACTAATTAATTATTTATTTTTTATATATTTATATACATTTTTAGGATACATTGATTACATAAATGTTACACAGAGATTCCAGGAGTACCCATATGCCATCCCTCCCACAACCCCCCACATGCGCATCCCTAAGGGTGGCATAATGCCTCTAATACTTACATACATTTTGGGGCTTTGCCATCAGACATAGATCACAGTTCAGGCCATAGACAACCCTCTCTTCTTTACAGTTCCTGAATGATACATGATCATACAAACTGGTCTACATCCTCCATTGCAGCATCATCCATGACAATACCCAGATCCCCCCCTCCAAAAAAAAAAACCCTGCATTACAATTGCTCTTCCCTCACCCTGCTCCCAAAGTGTCCAGTGACCCTGGCTCCACATAATTTTGCAATTTCTTGCATTGCATATATCATAAGTCTATATCAGGACTCCAACAAGTCCAGTCTAGTCCATAGTTGTTCCCCCAATCCTGAGAAGTCTGGAAAGGTGATGTCCCCTCCACAATGGAAGGGATTATCCTGCCTGCAGCTGCAGGCTCTCTGGATTCTCCTGCATAGCTGTCTTCCATCGTCAACTCCCAACTAGGTGTCCTGGTTGAGTCCATTGAGTTGTAGCATAGGAGTTGAAGGTCCACAGAGTTCTGGACCTGGTTGGCTTAAGGTCAGCCTGTATTCTCTGTTCTATGGAAGTACACCTAAAACTCTGGCATCAATTATTGGTTTGAATAGAAGAGACATTTGGACCATGTGCAGTGTAGACATATTTTGGTCAGTTTCTATCACTCTCAGGAGCAAGAATTCCAAGTTACGGCCCACTAGTAAGGCACCAAACTCTGGGATTATCTGTCCTGGTATAGGACCTAGATATCTCCAAAGTCCTCTTGGGGCCCTCTGTTTGGGGGTGATTTCCATATTGGAAGTCTAGGAGGTCCTACTGGGATTTGCATAAGTGTTACCTCTGGGTTGCCCTCCCGGCTCATTTTGAAGTCTCTTAGCCCTATGAACTCATCTGTCTTTACCATTTCCCCCTTTTATTTGAAGTCTCTTCCCAGTTTTACTGCCTGTTGACATTGGTTAGTAATCCCTTGGTGCCTGGGAGGCTCATCCCTGGGAGTCATGTCCCACACTGGGAGGAGGGTAATGTATTCATATTCTGAGTTTGGCTTAGAGAGAGGCCACATTGAGCAACAAGGAGGTTCTCCAGAGGCAACTCTTAGGCAAGCTTAACACTAGGCTATTTCAATTTCAACAGCAATGACTCATAAGGCTAGTCATCAATAACAGGGACCATTCAATGGATCATCCTCCTTTGCCAGACACTGCCCCTGTACTCAGGGGGATATTGCTACTTATCTGGAGAATATGACAGAGATCTCCAAGATGGGAATTCAGTGTTCTCCCATTTAGTGATTAATGCTTCACTCCATGAACATGGCACATGAGCCTTTGAACAATTATGTATGACTTTTATGTATGTTCAGGTGGACTTCTTCCCATGCACCCCCAACCTTGATAACCCTCCTCCAATGCTCCTCTCCCATCCACATTGTTATCCTTCTGTGATCCAAAACTTCTTCAGCTGTGAAGCCATCACAGTATCCAATTGTAATGAACAGGAAAATGAAATAATAATAGTTTTTAAATATAAGAGTTAAAATATAGGTGAACTTGTTAATACAAAATAATTTTAGAAAATTAAAAATATGAATGAAAAATAGAAAGAGGAAGACAAGATTTTATTAAATGATTGGGCTATGCAAACAATGTAAAAATAAATAAATAAATAAAAATTTAAAATATATATATAATGATATATATATATGTATAAACTTTTTTTAAATTTTTTCCCCAAATTCCCAAATTGTTCCTTGTAGGTGTAATTTCTGGTGTCCAGTCTATTCCATGACCCTTTCCTCCTATCACTCTCAGGCAGCCCTACTTTTATCATTTAATTTTCAAAGAAGCTTTGGGTCACAGCAGAGCCACAGACAAAATATAAAATATTCTTACATACTCAACCCCCTCCTCCATTTCTCCCCACACTGAAATCGTTTTGTATGTGAATGGCAGCCTCAAAATAACAGAAATACAGATAGTGAAACATAATTCCTCAACATTGTCATTGGTCCATTCAAGGATCCCTTTCAGATCGTACACTTTTGTAGTTTTTGATGCCTGTCATTTTGTCCCATATCCACCACTGCAAGGCAATGGAAAACACTTCCACAGGCCATCAAATGGGCTATATTAGATCTGCTGTGTCCCTCCCCACCACCCCTGGGCCCACACCACCCTCTGGCTCAACTCCCCTGAATGCAGGATTCACAGATTCCTGACATAGATTGTCCTGGCTCAACAGTTCATCCCCCACTGTGAACCATTTCTAACAAAATCATTTAAATGCAAGAGTCAAAACACAGGAGAACTTAAAGAATAAAAAACAGTTAGAAAAAAAAGTTAGAAGACCAAAAATAGGAGAAATATAATGAGATAAAACAAAATTTAAAAAAAAATAATTAAAAAAAAAAAGAAAACTACATGTTTCCAGTGGACTGGACTCTTCAAAGTATGTGAAAATAAAATAAAATGAAAAAAAAAACCGAAAAAAGAAAAAAGTAATAATAATTTTTAAAAAATCAGAAAAAAAGAGGAAAAAAAGAATAGTAGTGAAATCTGTTTCACCAGCATTGTCATTGGTCCACAACAAGTTCCACATTTTAGTTCGTGTTCTTCTATAAATTTTGATGACTTTCACCTTGTCCCGTGTCCACCACTGGAAGGCAATGGAAAACACTTCCATGGGCAACCAAGCCCCTCATTCAATCTACCCCATCCCTCCCCACCACACCAGGACCCCCAATGTCCCCTCAGCTTGACTCTCCAGATGACAAGATTCACAGATTCATGCTACATAGTGACCTGGCTCACTGGTTCATCC
>PVKH010027538.1:0-13000 GCA_004027955.1 Chaetophractus vellerosus | reverse complement strand
CACACACATACAAATACACATGGTAGCAAAATGCTAAACATGAGCTCTAGTGCATGTTCTAGGATAAGCCATTGGGCCTCTCTGGTTCTCAGCCCTCTAAAGCATCATCATTACAACAAGAGATTTGGATGAGATGTTCTCCAAGTTCCCTTCCAGCTCAGTCAATCATGATAATGATTCTGTTCCTTGATGCTCTAGAGTGATCTGGAATAAACAAAACCAGAAGAAAGTGGTATCCAAAGTCCTCTGAACTAAAGAAACTTTTTTAACCTAGCTCTTCAAAGGGATATTTTCCCCAGTGCCCAAGGCTTACACCAGTAAATGAAGATGTATTGATATCATCAGGTGGAGCAGTTTGGGCTCACTCCCATTGTGACCACATCACCTCCACTTTAGCATGTACCAAATAGCTCTATTTTTCTAGGGCTTTATATTGGGTTTCTACTTCTTGTTGAGTCATCTTCAGTTCTCCTCTTTCTTTTTCTTCATGTCTATTGCTATCACTTAAGGTTTGGCATGTAGCTTATATGCAATAAGCCAGATCATCTTTGCACTTGAAATGATTAAATATGCCATTCTCTGACAATATAGTGCATAATTTTATTTCTCTTTTCCTCTTTGCTTCTTCCAGACCCATGTACAAAGGAACTTTGGAGTGAGCTCTGTGAAGGCTGCTGCTCTGCCAACAGCTAGCTCTGTGATCTCTGGGCCTCCCTGATTCCATGTTTGGCATTCCCAAGCCCAACAGCTACCCTGACCTTTCCTCTCTCCATTCCTGTTAGGAAAGAGAAAGCACAGATAAAAGGAACTGACAGATAACCCAAAACCCCAAGTCAGTCATTAATTAAAACCTTCTGCGCTGCCAACAAGAACCATAACTCCATCCTAGGAATGTTTCAAAACCTCTGAATGTAGGCTGGGTTGGGCTAGAGCTGTAACATTAGCTAGTACAACTCTGTAGAATCCTGCCTCCTCCCGAGGGTTAGCCCATGCTCAAAGGAAAGCTCCTGAGAACTAGGATGGTAACCATAGCCTGAGCACAACTGTCATAGCTCAGTGAGACTGCTGGCAGCTCCACTCTTCTCATTTCTCCAAACCTTAAATCCTAAGCCCTGTTCCATGTCCAAATACTAGTAATCCTCTTCTGCTCCACCTTTCTGGCTGGACTGGACCTTTGGTCACCAATCCATGGCCATACTCTGTCTCTCCCAGTTGCCTGATATGGGCGTTCATCTTCTTGGGTGCATTAACATTAGTCTCCAATGGAATCAAAGAAACCCAAATTCTCAGCAAAAATAACCCTTCAGGAATTTACCAGTGCCTCTATTATACACTTTTCTCCACTTTCCATATTTGCACCTCATAACCTGCTTTAGGCTCTCTCTTGACTATTGGTAGACCAATCCAAGTCTAGATTCTCCTCTCATGGAATTCATGTTCAAAGTTCTATTGAAAGCTTAGTGGACAGCCACACTGGTGATTGTTTTCTCTGCCAACCATGTTCTCTTGTTTATCTGGCTGTGTCTAAATTTGTTGTTATAGAGAGACATGGCCAAGACTTCCAAATTCTCTTTACTCAGGCTTCTCCAAATGTGAAGGAAAATAGCATACTTGGTTGCAACTTCTACTGCAGTTGCAGGATGCATAGACGTGCCTTCCAGGCCTGGTTTGAACCACCATCATCTGTCACCTGGATACTTGTGACAGGGCCTTGTCCTGTTTGTCTATTATAACTGACATACCTCCCTTCAGTTATTCTCCACAACTGTGATTCTGTTCAAATAAAAGTGTGATTATGTCATATCCGTGCTCAGAATCAATCCAATTTCCCTTGCTCATCTCAGGACAAAAGCCAAAGTCCTCACAATGGCTCAGATTATCCTGCACAATCTGCACCCCACCCCCAGTTACCTCTTTGGCCTCATTTCTTACTCTTCTCCCCACTGTTCTTTCCTCTCCAACCATAGTAGTCTCCTTGTGTTTCTGAAACACACCAGGCATGCTCCCACCTCCAGGCCTTTGCACTGTATATTCCTCTGCCTAAGTAGTCTTCTCCCAGATAACATATGGCTCTCTCCTTCTACTATTCCTTCAAGTCTTTGCTTAGATGTCCTACATGGACCACCCCATTTACCATCTGAGCTTCCACCTAACCACCCAGTCTTTCTTACCCTCCTCTTTTTTTTTTTTCTAAATCACATTCTAAAATACTTATCTGGTATGTTATTCTTTATTTCTGTCTCCACTTCTAGAATCTAGGTTCCACAAGGGCAAAAAAGTTTGTCTCACATGATGAATCTTCAGTGCATAGAACAGTGCCTGGCATGTAATATTAAATGGGTAAACTAATTGATTAATAAGAAGTTTATCAGTAGCTGAGTCCAGTCATCTTGCTGGGTTCGAATCTCAGCTTCACCTTTTACTGTGTGACATCAAGCAACTTTTTTAAACTTTGGTTTCTCTATCTGTAAAAATGGGAAAAATAAATGTAACTACTTCTCAGGATTGCAGAGAAGATGCATGTAGTATGCTTAGCACAGTGCCTGGAATACAGAATTTACTCTGTGGATGGTATCTATCATCTTCAACCTTGGTGGGTGAATTCAACTTTTGGAAATAATTAAAAAGCTACCTGGACCAAAGCCTAGTAAATGAAATGGGCAATAGTGACTCTGCTCTAAAGCTAGATGGGAAGATAATGTAATATGAGTGGTTCTCTTTTGTGCTTTTGTGGTTCATAAACCAGCTCTGGGACAAAAAGAAAAAAGAAAGAAAGAAAAGAGTGAGCTACAGCCATGTTTTAAGCCATGCTTCTCCCAATGTGGCCTCGTTGAAGAGCAACACTCACTTGGCTACAAAAGTCCTGACACATTTGTTAGTGCCATGGGGTCCCAGCAGTAGAGCTAAAAGGCCTTTAGAGGTCTTCTGCTTCACAGACTCACTTTATGTTGTTTTTTGCCAAGGAGAGCCAAGTGTTCTCTGAGTATCTGGGTCAAGAACCTCTGGGGAGAGAATGCCAAAGAGGCTTTATGGAGAGGATGTCACAGAAAGTGATACCCTGAACCCAACTGAGTGTTGTGAAGGTCTAGAAACCCAATCTGGGGAGTAGCAACCAGATATGGGACAGCTCGTTTGCAGAATAGAGTTTCTGAGGCCCAGAGTAAAGGGAGGAGGGGAAGACTCACCCTCAAAATGGTCTGGTCACCAGCCACCCCATTAGAGCTCTGTGGCCTTCTTTCTCTCTCCTCAACTTTGGCACGTCAAGGAAGAGGGGGGAAGGCATAGGGGAAGTCCAACCCTGCCACCCTGAGAAGATGCAAAGTGTATGGCTTCTCCATTCCAGCTGTGCCCTCCACCCTTCTCCAGGGCCAAGCACATACTTCAAAATGTATTAGAGGCCCAAGGAGGGCCTATTATCTAATTCTGCACAGAAGTCACATCATTACGAAACGAGTAAAATTCTGACATCATCTTAGTTGTTTCCCTTTCATCATACTCAACATAAACAAAAATGCCAAACATTCATGTCAAAACTACACTTGTGCATCAATTGCTATGGATACAGGGTTCAGCAAAAATCAACAAAAACATCCTGTGAGACTCTATTCCTTAGATGGGATTTATAATATTATTATTCATTTCAATATCATTTGTAAATTGTGTGCTACAGATCCTTTATATCAATAAAATTGATAATACACTTATGTACATACTTTTTTCCCAGAAAGCCAGTTAGTAAACACACCATGGAACTCACAAACCACTTCAAAATGCAGTAGCTTAGAGAAAAATCTAGAACTGAATAACATAGTGAACCCAGGGGTGGATGAGGATTGTGGTTAATAATACAAATACAAGAATGTTCTTCTATGAACTAGAACAAAAGTACATCACTATTACAAGGTGGTAAGAATATAGTGATGCATGGGAAAAATACAATTAATGTAACTTATGAACTATAGTCAACAGCAATATTGTAATATTCTTGCATCAAAGTCAAAGAAGGTACTTTATCAACGCTAAGGGTCAATAATAGGAGGGCATGGGATGCTTTCCTTTTGGACTAAGGAAAACGTTCAAACATTTACTGGGGTGATGACTGCACAACTCAGTGATGAAAGTGAGAACCACTGAGTGTACACTTTGGATAGAAGATACAAGTCATGGGACTATATAACACAGTGAACCATGTGGTGGAAGATGGACTGTGGTTAACAGAACACATGAACTATAACAAATGTACAATACTAATACATAGTGTTAGTAATAGGAAGTGTATGGAAAAGTATAGCAAGTGAACACTATGGACCATAGTGGTAATAGGCTGGTGATGTTCTTCCATAATCTGTAACAAATGTTCCACAACAATATAAGGTGTGGGTGGAGGGGTGATATATGGGAATCCTGCACATTATGCATGATTGTTTTGTAAGCTCACAACATCACTAATAAAAAATAAATTAAATAAATAAAAAGAAAAAAAAGAAAAGAAATGCAGTGGCTTAAAACAGCAACTATTTAGTATTTCTCACATCTCCATGGGTCAGCCAAGAGATTCTGCTGATCTGGGCCTGGCTCCACTGATTTCTGCTGGGCTTGTCATGCATCTGTGGCCAGCTGGTGGATTTGTGTCAACTGGGTCAGCTGGGAGCATGAGTGTCTAGAATGGTCTCAGCTGGGATGACTTGGCTCTCTGCCATGGGCCTCTCACATCTACTTGGCTCTCATATTCCTCCAGCAGGTAGCCTAGATAAGTTCCAGTCTAGCCCAGGCATATTCTCAAAGCAACTACTAAATAGCAGGAGAGAAATCAGAAATACACAAGTGCTTCATCAAGTCTCCTCTTGACTCACATTTGCTAACATCTTATTGGCCAAACAAGTCATGATGCCAAAGTCAGTACAGAGGGGCATTAGCAGAGGGCATGGATACAAGGAGGCAGGAAAAGCTGGGGCCATTATTGCAATCTACCCACCACCATATGTTTTCTGAGGTCACCTCCCAAATAGATTTCATGTGCACAAATCCCTCTTTCTAGACCTGCTTCTAGGGGAAACCCCAGAATGATGACTTGCTCAAACTCACAGACTAAGTATTAGAGCTAAGCCTATAATTCAGATTTCCTCCCTTCATGTGTACAATGTCTCCATTGGAACAAGCAATTTCTCCAGTGCTAAGCTTCTGGGGGTGATGATTCTGCAATAGGCAAAGCTTCAGGAGTAGGCTTCCCAGGGAACAAAGAACTAGTATCAGGATTTGGTCATGTTTCCTGGAATATCATTGGGCACGGACCATTCTATAGGGCACAGTAGCCAGCAGCTCCTCCCTCAATTCAGTGCAACAAGAGTGTAATAAAAAACAAATGATGTGAAAACATTATCCTAAGTGAAATAATTCAGGCACAAAAGGACAAATATTGTATGATTCTACTTATATAAAATATCCAGAATAAGAAAATTCACAGAGACAGAAAGTAGATTTGAGATTACCAGGAGACAGGAGAAGAGAGAAATGGGGCATTATTGCTTAGTGGGTACAGAATTTCTATTTGATGTGATGAAAAAGTTTTGGTAATGGATGGTGGTGACAGTATCAAAACATTGTGAATATGGTCAGTGCTACTGAATTGCACACTTAAAATGTTTAAAATGGCAACTTTTATTATCTAAAAAACCACAATGAAAATTTTAAAAAATAATGATGATGAGATAATATCTACTGTTAAGGACTCATTATATACTAGGTGCTAAGCAGTTTAAACATGTAAAAGGATATTAAATGGGAAAATTTCTTGCTTAGCTCAGGCCCCAAATTTTAAAATAGGGGAAAATACTCTTATATTTGAAAGATAAATGCAAGGTAGGAGTTTTACCCATTTTTTCCCCTTGAACCCCTTTGGCAGTTTGGCGAAGGCTGTGGACCTCTTTTCAGGATAGTTTTTTAACGGACAAAATAAATTACATAGGGGGCACTAAATATGCTGAAATACAATTATCAAAATAATTATGTGATATCTTTATACACAGACTTCTTTATTAACACATTAAATAACAAGATCTAGAGAAAGGACACTCATAAACTACCATAATTTTGAAAAAGCGGTGAGCATAAATAATAGTTTGAAATATCTGCAACTCTGATGTGATATGAAAATTTCTGTAATTTCTATTACTGACAAAGTCACAGTCACTACTAATGTTACTGTGGGTTGTTGCCTACGTTCATAATTGAAGGAAATGGTAAATTCAGTTAAAAGTTAGAGATAATGAAGGCATAATTTATTTCCTACCCAAGCTCACAGAACCCCTGAGTTTTATACATGTACCCTGTGGGGACTGTGAACCTCAAACAGGTTAATTAAGAACCTTGTGCTAGAGTATCTATGTAAGACTGATAACAGGAGGCTCAGAACTGGTCTTGTGGCACCTTGCACTCTTCTTCCCCTCCTGAACAACTCAGTCCTAAAGCCATTGGTTAGGGCAGAACAAGGTAGTTCTGTAACAGGGAAAGGGGGAACTGAGATGGCTCAGAGTGGTGTATCAGAGTTCAAGGCCCATAGGAGAGCATCCCTGTGGGGGATGAAGTGGCAGCAGATATGGGAGATTATATAAAGGGGCACTGATCAGATCAATAATTATATTAAGGACAACAACACAAAGGAAATATAGTTACAAATACAGAAAGGAAGAAACTAGAATGAATCCTGGTGTTAGATTAGAATTGGAGACATCTGCTTGAACTCATGGATCCATAGACAAGTTAAGCTAGATAAGATAAGATATGTTGATGTGTATGTGTGTGTGTGGGGGGTGTGTATATGTATATCCATTAGCTCTGTCCATTGACAGTGCTCTGGAGCAGCAACACCCCAGTAGCAATGAGCACACCCAATGATAAGATCATGGCTTCTAAATACCATTCTCTCCTTAAAGAAACTAAAGTTCCTTAGAAAAATGGTTGATTCTAGGGCTGTATCCCAAAAAGCACAAATGAGCCTAGAAAATCTTGTCATGCCAGAAAGCAAGAACGTAGTCAAAGAATAATGGGTTCATGTCAAAGTAATACAGATATCAGCTTGAATGGGTTCCCACTGGCCAAATCAGGGACAATTTGTGCATCAGAATAAATAATGATAATTAGAATTAAAATGCATTCAATATGATAGGAAACCATGTGTCTATATAGACATGAAAATAGGTGAATAAATTGAATGTTTAATAAGGAATAAGATATTTACAGTTTCAAAATACCTCCCCACAAAATAAATATCAATTACACAGGGGGAAAAGAGTAATTTTACAACAGGAAAGCCTAGAAAACACCAATTTAATCAAGAAAGCAAAGTTAACACCACCAGTGAGGGCATAAAGACACATCATGTACCCCTTGGTAGGATGCAATGAAAAGAACATAACCTCACTTCTGTGATATTCCTGCTAAAAATGCATTATGTGAATTTAATCATAAGGAAACATCAGCCAAATCTAAACTGAGGCATTTACTACAAAATAATTGGCCTATAATCTTCATATTGTCAAAGTAATAAAGATCAAGAAACGTTCCAGACTGAAGGAAGCCTAAGAGACATGACAACTAATTGCCACACAGATTCTGAATTGAATCACTCTGCTATAAAGGATGTTATTGGGACAAGTGGGAAAACTTTAATAGGATGTGAGAATTAGATGATAGCAAGTCACCAGTGTTAATTTCCTGATTTTAGTGATTGAATTGTGGTTATGTAGGAAAGTGTCCTTTTTTGTAGGAAATACTCTCTGAAATATTCCAGAGCGGTAGGATACAGGCTGGCAATTTACTCACAAAAGGTTTATAGGGAAAGAGTTCTTCGTACTGTACTTCCATTTTTTTTGAAAGTTTGGGACCGTATCAAAATTGAAAGAGGGTAAATGACTGGTTCTGTGATCTCTAGTCCATCACTTCCCTTTATTCAATAAATAAGGGAAAACAAAAATGATTGAGGGAAGATTGGGGAGTAAGAATTTCTTTGAAGAGAGCTGTGTTGTGGCCTGGTATTTAAAGAATCCTGTTCATTTCTTTTGGGAGACAGGGGAGAGACAGTCCCCATCCCCATCCAAACCATGGGTGAGGGGGTTTTCAAAAGAACCGTTGACAGAGTGGGTATATCTGCCTGAAGGAAAGGCCAACATTTTGTTCCCCATCTTTATGCTTGCTGAGCTACAATAACTCATAGAGCCACCCAGCACTGCAAGTAGATCAGAGCATAGAAAAGTTTGAGAACAGCTTGCCTCCCAGAGTTGGGTGATCAGAGAATACCAAATATTTCCCAGAGGTTGTGGACATAATGGAGGGTAGTTATACTTGATTAATCTTGAAACGACCCAACCCCAAAGGACTGTCTGGTGGGGCAAGGTGACCCCAGCAGCAAGAAGCTGGGAGGGGGGTGGGGTGGAGGGGTTGTAAGCAAGGAGTGGGGAATAGTAAGTGGTTATTGGAAGAGTGCATCTCCCAAGTCAGGGAATGGGGCTGTTTGCAGTGCCTGACATCCCTTTAGGGCAGGAGTTCTTAACCAGGGGTCCACGGACCTCCAAGGGATCCGTGGAAAAATTTCAGGGATTCTATGAGCTTAAACCGAAAAAAAAAAAAAAAAAAAACTTATTATCTTTATTTTTCCTGACCTCTAATGTTGAGTGTCATAAAACTACCTGCTGCTACATTCTGAGAAGGGGTCTGTGGTTTTCACATGACTGGCAAAGGGATCTGTGGAACAGAAAAAGTTAGGAACCCTTGCTTTAGGGGAATGAGATCTCCTAAAAACCTACAAAGGCACCCCAAGGAAGAGAAAGTCAGCATTTGAGTATCTGATATCCACAGGGCATCAACCCCAAAACAAAAGTGCAATAATATCAGACTAGAACTACCAAGAGGCAACAGCTGCACAATGAGAGGCAGAAGTGGAATGAAAAAGGCAAGGAAGAGAGACAGTGGGAGAACTAAGCACACTCCAACCTTCCCCATTGCAAGTCTGCAAGCCCAGATCAGAACTAGAAGTTCTGAATTGGAAAAAAGATTGAAATATTGATTTGGATGATACTGTTTTTAATGCTGGAAAGCAAGACTGAAATACCTGTAAGTGATCAAAAACCTATGGAATATGCCAAGGACAGGGAAGGAAAAGCTAAAAGAATCTGTTTGAAAAGCAGCGGTGAACAAGAATAATGTGGCTTTCTGCTTCTGCCCACTGAGCTCATGTGATTTGCTGGTAGCACATGGATTATCCTGTTTATACCTCACAACACCCTAGTAGCTTGGGCATTACTGTAAGTAAAGGGACCTGAGCACAAGCTCATCAGTACCAAGTCACGGCACCCAGTGGCCTTCTGGAAGAACAGGATATTGCTCCATACCACAACCCCACACATGGGTAATGTGTGAGCCAAGGGCAACAGGAAAGCTAATAGGTGGGCAGCAGAAAGCAAAGGAGGGTAACACAAAGCACGGTTGCAGGGAGTTTGATTTGCTTGTGGTGGTTTCCTAGGAAAACCATAGCTACAGAGAGGATTAGCAATCAGGGATGGCGGAGTTCTTCCAGTGCAGGAGCATCAGCAGAGAACCCACTACTAAACCTAGAAGCCCGCCCAAGAAAATGCCCACAACAGAGATGTTCACAAGCTGAGATTCTGTTGATATGCTCATTGAAGTGGTTTTTCACCTTGGCTGCCCGTTGGAATCAACTGGGAAGTTTTTCAAAAAATTCTGATACCTGGACCCCAACATCAGAGATTCTAAGCATTGGGATTTTGTGAAGCTCCCCCAGGTACTTCCAATATGCAGCCAAGGTTAAGAACCACAACTCCATTGCAATGGATTTTATTGCTTGCCAGTTTGAAAAGAGAAAAAATGTTTTGTCTCAATTACAAATATCAACTCCAGAAAGCTTTGCTGAACCCAAGCCTCAACCCTCAAAAGTAATTTTTATGAAATATAAACATACTACTGAACATTCAAGCATAGCCTCATTTTCTAGAGGTAGACAGAGATAGAGATATATCCCTCTTCCTGGTACTGGTGGTAAAATATGTGCTTTAAAGTGTTTTTCCTGCACTTGGGAATAGATTATCACCAGTCTGTCTTATCCACACTTACTCACCTGGTCCTCCTTGCAAAGAAAAGCACACATCTGCAGGGTAGCTGTATGACATAGGCATGCAAACAGTTACAGAAAAGAGAAAAGCCATTGGACACACGAGGGGATTAAACCGGAGGATCTGCTTCATGTAAACTGTTCTTGAGCCAGCTGAACCCCAGGTCACAGTATTTCCATCCACTCGTTGACACCAGTGTTTCGATAAAGCAGAAAACAAACAGGCAATTAGACAAGGATTCTTGCTTTTCAGAGACTTCCGCATTATTTAAATCCAACTCAGTTCTAACTTTCATCCTGTTCTCAGATTTTTAAAAAATATTTCCCCATTGCTTACATTTTTTTAAAGTGCAGATTCCTCGGCTTAGAAGTCAAGGCCCTTCACAATCGGTTTCCAACCTAACTTTCTAACCTTGTCGCTCTCCCCCCACCCCCACTCCAGAACAAATTATCTTCCACGGCTAACAAGTCACTTCCTGTCCCAAAACTTCCTGAAGCCACCCCTACTTCCTTGCACTTACTTTTTTTTCTTTATTTAAATGTATTCACTCAATAATCCTGGCTAATTACTTTTTTCCTACTGAGGACAATAATTAGTGCTTTGTCTTAAACTGAAACCAGAACATATTTAAATAAACATAGATACAAATAATTTTTTTCTGCTAATAAAAAGGCAATGCTAACCATATTATCAACAAGCACCATGATACACTAATATGATACACTAATGTATCATCACTAATGTGGTTTCACTGACGACTCCAATTCTTCAGCCCTCTTTGTATCCTTGGCCTTTGCATGTGACTTGGCAGCTCTACCTATCAGGAGGTGGAATACATTTCCCCATCCCTTTATTCTCAGTTTGTGGCTTACTTTGACTGATGGGCAGACTTGACACAAGCCAAGACTTAGAAAAGCACTCACGTGTTTCCACTTTTGCTTTTGCTCCTCTGTGTTTGTTTAGAGAACATGCCCCTGCTAGCCTGTTGGGGGATGAGAAACACATGGCCCAGTAACCCAAATAGCCCCACTCTGCAGCCCTTCGATGGCCAGACTTGTGAGTAAGTCCAGCTGAGACCAGAAGAACCGCTCAGCTGAGTCCATCCTGGATCAGTCAACACTTGGCAACTATCAGACATGTTAGTGAGCCCAACTGAGAGCAGAACTGCTCAAATAAGCCCAGCCTATACTGCCAACCTGCAGCCTCACAGGCTTAGTAAACACTAATTGCTTTCTACCACTGAGTTGTGAGTGTTTTGTTACTATTATTGTGGCAGTAGATAAATGAAACAAGTGCCAAAATTAATAACTGTATTGTAAAGCAATAATTTGAGGTGAAAATAACTGGGTAAAGGCTAGAATGCAAGGTCCAGGAGAGCAGGGGCTAGGTTGGGTGGTTCACCACTGTATCCCCTTGGCACAGCACAGGGACTGTCACAGGTGCTCAGTAATATGGGTTAGATAAAGGAAACATCTGGATGTAACAGCCCCTGTGCTGCAACAGTTCTCGGAATGGATCATGAAATCATTAACTTCCAAAATCTTAAAAATGTAGCTGCCCCACTGCTGTCATTTACTTACCTTTCTCCTTTCCAAGTGAAAAATCTGTAGCCAGTGGACATAAACTATTCAATAAAAAGGATTTCTGTAAAAGGCTTCCCCAAACACTCCGATGACTTTTTGCCCCATCATGTAAAGCCATTTCTCTCCAGCTGCCAGGCTGCTTCTGTAAGAGCTCAAGCCTAGCCAGTTACAGTAGCTGATACAAAAGCTAGTCTTAGAAAACACATCGCTTCTCCATTCCCATAATTAAGAACAGAAATCTACAACTGAGACACATTCATGAAACTGGGGTCTCCAAGTGCCAGGCTTTGCCTCTGAGTCCTTCAGAATGGGCCAGATGGAGGGAGGCCTACCCAGAATAATCTGATGGGCAGGAAGATGGGCCCCTGGATGGGCAATGGCCAATGGGACCAGACCCAATCCAGTACTTTCCAAATGCTCCTCTCCTTCTAAGCTCATGAGCCAATCTAGCTTCCATTGATCATTTCTTCTCTGTCCACCTTTGATCATTATCCAGAAAATCCATAATAGAAGCACAAATTTGTATAGGCAAGGTTAGTAATTTGTTATTTTTTTAGAGCTCTGTCTTTATTAATGTCTCCAGTTGTAAACTAGAAGGCTTTTAACTTCTCTTAAGTATGTTTTTATTTTACAAATTTTATCTCTTACAGAAGGGACTAGTTTCAGCCATTTCCAACCCTCTGCCTTGGATTCAAGGCAGAGAGGGTGATTAAATTTATTTAGACAGTGCTTACTACCAAGCCCTGATTCATTAGCGGGCCTATTGTTCTCCCTTCTTTGGACATAGCCAAAAGAAGGATAGAGAAGGTGCCGCCTCTCTCCTTCCCAAAATGCAAACTTTACCCCTGACTCCAGGCCTGCCTGGCCATTTGTCTGGATGAAGTGCTGACATTGGGAGGTAATTCTTGAACACACTTTAGGAGTCTCCTTTATAGAGCCAGGAGGGTAAAACTGTCATATCCACATATGTCTTTAATTGTTAAGATATTCTTTTCCCACCACTTCTCACTGTGGGGACTTTTCCAATGTTTACTACTAGGGAGGAGTCAGGTTGCTATTTTGGGTTTAACTCTGAAATATTTATTGAGTTCTAATTTACCAAGAGGCATTTGAAACCCCAGGGCCTTAAGAATTGGATCATTGTTATTAAAATGGACCCAGAAATTGAACAGATAATGGGAGGGGGAAGAGGGAAGGCCACACTGATTTGAAGGATTGGCAGACCAGGGGCCTTGGACTATGAGCACAAAGAGGCCAGGAAGGGCAACTTTTGAGTGTTTCATTCACTTTTAT